>JAWKAU010000372.1:0-95084 GCA_033398695.1 Orobanche coerulescens | reverse complement strand
AACTAAATCAGACATCTAAACCTGCTTCAAGGCTAAAATGACTCGATGGCTGAGCTTGGTCTTTCAATAATAACATACAGCTCAATTCCAGACATACCACGCGGTCAAAATCGATAAACTCCGTCTGACCCGGGGAAAGATACAGTGGAAGAAATACAGCTGGACCCGATCGACATCAGCGGAACCTGCGTGCTGATTAGTATCGTTCATCTTTCATCATCCTTGGCATGACCACATGCTGTCTTCGAGCACGAATCTTAGTAGATATCACTTTGAATACCGAAATTGCTTAAAACTCCTTTGTTTTGCTAGTGCAAATACAAGTGCAAAAATCGACCACTACAATACAAGTTCCAAGAAACAATAATAATCAGGGAATCCTCAAAGATCGACGTGAAAAGTACTTCCCGAGGCAGAGTTTGGGTAAACATTTCCAAGCAGAAGATGCAAATAGAAACAATTTACAAAGCGGTTTAAAATGCCATCGAGTTTTAATGAGAAACAATTTAGGATTATAGAAATCCTTCTCTTTCCAAAAATCGGCTAAATTCATGACCCGAATGTTTTGTTTTACTTAAATGAAATCACCAACAATTTACGGTGAGGCCCAACATCACGTGTCCTCAGCGGGCGTAAAATCAGCGAAACATAATCCGCGCGCGTATCGCTGGAGCCGGGGCGATACCGCAGGCATCGCCGAGGCCTCGAAGGACCCTCCGGTGGCTGGCGAAACAAATCACACATCTCACGGTTGGATCAGTAAATGTTGCATCACGGCACATGATCACATGCCGCCCATGCGCAGTAGATTATCTTTCGAGCTCTCACGGTTGGATCAATCACTTGTTGCATCCCGGCCACATGATCACATACCATGTGCCACGTAGACCTTCAACCGTATCACACATTCTACGAATAACATATCACATCAAGGATATTGAATAGTGCGAGGCATCAAACATAGCAAAACACCGCATTCGATCCACAGCCTTTTGAAATGAAATAATATCGCCCACACACAATACCGTGCAACATGAACTGACATATATAGAATTCACATAGATTATTCCCGAACCACACCAATCACAAAACACACGGTTTTGAAAGAGACGCCTTCGCGAGCTAACGAATCTTTTGAAAACTCATTTCATGATCAAACAAACATATGAATCGATCGCAATTATCATATCCATAAAACAAGAATTGTATGGGCAAGTACTTGCCTCAAAATCCTGAAGCATAGCGAGGGCAGCGGATAGGGCCCAGGTCGAATGCTTGAATGGCGAACACCGTCAAACGATATCACCCACGGTATTCGAGAATAGCACTACGAATCATCAATCCTTAGCGGGATTCAACGCCGGAATCTCGAACACCTATAAACCTCGAACAATATACTGCGGTTCGTGATAATCAAGGCCAAAACAAATAAATCAACAAGAAATTTATCGAGAGAAACTCATTGGGACATTGTCGAATATTTAATGTTGATAATTTCCCAGAACCTTTCGAATAAATCAATCGAGTTAAACAAACTGATATATGGATATACAACCCATAGAACACGATTAATAACATCATACCACACCAATCGGTATATCAAAATCGGATTAGAAAGCGAAATCAAGAACAATTTCTCGAAAGTCAACGAGAGGAAAATCGAATATACCTTGATTTGTGTGAAGAACATACGATTGGATGATGATATAATCCACAGAATCTTAAAATGCCTTGAAATGATTAGAATCGACCAGAACTTCGATTTCGAGCCTCCGTCGCGGGCGAAAAGAAAAATCGCGTGGAAAATGAAATCTGGCGGGCGGCTATATACCGCGGCGAGATTCTGGCCGTAACGGCGAGCCTTACGGCGTAACTCGGACACCTGCGGCCGTGCTGGCGGTACCTTACGGCGCGTGTAGGCGATGCGTCAAAAATACGCCGGCCTGACGGTTGCTACGGCGTAACTCGGACACCTTGCGGGCGTGCAGCGCCGTAAATCATGACCCTTTCGTCTGGCCGTGCCCGATCACACCACGGCGTAACGGACCTGCCCAGCGTAACGGCACGCCAGTAATGCTTTCGGCGGTGACCTGCTCGTGTGTTCGGCCAAGTAGCCACTCAGCGGCCGGGCGACCGGCGAACACGGTAAAAATGAAGATACGGTTGATACTCGCAAAAGACGAATCTAAGCGCTAAGAGAACACACTGATCTTACTATCAGAAGTGTCCGAATTCGACAACGGAAATAATTACCCCAAACTTTGAGGAAATTACAAAAATGGCCCAAAGCGTCCAGAAAATCTGGCGATACGTGATCGAAACACCGAAACCAAAGCTCGCACTGAATAACTAACATTAAATGAATCCCTTAGAAAACTTTCAATATCAGCTTATTACGAGATTCGCAAGAAATCAACTTCCAGAAATCGCGGAAAAATCGCTTAAAAAGCAATTAGCTCAACAAAAGCGACACTCAAAGCGAATCCTCGGATGACAAAAAGTGCGTAATCATTCTCGTAATGGCGCAAGCGGGTCATAGAGTGAGTCGTCAAAACAGAACTCCGACCAAAAAGAAATTCTTACGAAAATGTCGAAAGTGCGGATATTATTACACGTAATTCTGGGGTCATGGTTAGCATTTCATAACTAGCCTTTTTAATGGTAAGAGTGAATAAAGATCAGAAAGACTAGAGGAAATCTTTTGTTGCGATGTGTAGAGAAATGGTGTAATCATAAGCAGGTCAAACACAACGTAAGTTTATAAAGTATTATGGGAAATTTATAATATGAATCATTTGGCATACTGTAGGTATATTTAATATTAAGAATTCTTCTTTTGTATCTCGTAATTACACGTGGTGTTATACTAGTTTATATAACATTAATAATGCAAATGAGGGACATATGTGTTTCTATTTATGAGCAGTAAATATAAGCAACAAGTACAAATAATAACAATACTAGAATTTCATGGGCACATTAGATTACACATGATTTGTTACATATCCTCAAATTTTCCAAATCCAACCAATTAAATTTATTTTATGTATCGGCTAGATCAAAGCCCCTGCTGCTTGTTTGAAGAAATCTCCGCCATGCTGATTCTCTTTCTACATTCGAAAGGCTACACCTGATCACATAGTATACGATAGTCCTACAAAAAGTTATTACGTCTTATCATTGGAATGGCCCAGCTGCATGAAACTAGAAGTGCACTTGATGGTAATGGCGTGCATCTTCAGAAAGTTGCATAATATGCCCTAGACTTGATGAAGGTTCTCTCGTGGCCGCTGAAGCCCCACGTGCCATCGCCATCGCCCTTGTCCTCGACTCGCCGTATTGATTATGATTTTGGTTGAAGCTTGAGCATACTGATATTGTTGTTACGAATTTGGGTGGTTGAAACATCTCCGATATTGTTATTATACCTCTAATTAGGTAATGCGGCGCCACAAGATTATTATTGACAATTTGATCTACATCGTCATCATCATCGAAACATCTCTTATTTTTGTTGCTTCTCGATATCCCTCAAAGGACCTAATCATCCAAATCCATTTGCACACACAATAAATGAAAAAATAATTGGTTTTGTAGAAATAAAATACAAAAAGAAACAAAATAATATTTGAAAGAATTATAAAATTGATTTAGAGTAACAAAAAAAAATATATATAAAATGTACCCTCATGTTACATACTACTTCTTCTTCTTCTTTTTTCTTCACTGGGAGTCGTAGAGAAGGAGTACTCGGCGCCGTACTCATTGCATGATCCGATCCATGCTCGTAGTCTTTTCTTCGCCTAGTTCTTTTTTTTCCAAGTAATAGAAATCCAAGACCTTTTTCTTTCCAACTATTTTTCCGTTGGATCGGATTAGTTTGCTCACCTCCGGTTGCCCCTTCCACCACAGCCTATCCACTCCTTCTACAGAGTCGCTTTGGTCGCATTTCCATTTGGATACCTCCGATCCCCTCATAGTGAAGAAGTACCATTCCTTATTTCCAAGTGGAGAAGGCAATTCTTCTTGCAGAAAAAAAGAAATCTGAGACACAGAAAGACAATTTTGCAAAAACAAAAATTTTCCATGAATTTTATTGAATACAAAAAATTATATCGAATCCATGTCTTGATATGCATTTATATGATAGTAGATTACTAATATTAAAATATCAAATAAAGATTTAAGACGGTGCGCTGTATAATCCAATTTATTATTTTATGAAAATACACCATATGATCAATGAAGTTTGTATAGGGCAAACCTGATTACACAAAAAAAGAAAAAAGATAAAGACTATATATATAAGTATTATATATATATATATATGAGATCAAGAAATTAAATAACCTGTAGAGATATTTGGGAATAAATTTATATAAGGATTTATCTTCTACTAATCTCTGCCAACTGGGATCGGCTCATTGTTCATCTTCTTCCTTAGATAACCAATAATGAGTTCCTTGTCCAATCGGCATAACGATACCCGTGATGATACCTGGCTGGATAACAAGGGATACCTGCACTCGACTTCTTGACGCACAGGTTTGCCTGGCCACTAATCAAGTGAGGTTAATATTATTATTATTACTACTACGAGTAACAAATATTTCTTCCACCCAGTCTGATTGATCCACAATATTTTTAGAAGTCCAAGAGTGTGCGTGTCTCCTTTATATATAGAGCATAGTACTCTTTTGTGGAGCCACACTTTGAGACACCTAACAATATGTCTAATAAGAAATAGATTTGGATAATTGAAAGCTTATCTCTTTGATTATCTCTTGATAAGTACCGTTGATTCCAACCCTTTAAATTAACCCTAAAGCATGCCAATTATTTCTTGCAGCTGTTGCCAAATATGCCATTTTAGGCATAAATACAAAGCGACTCCCTGAGTTTCGTGGTGTTACAATAAAACCCCACAGAACTTTCAAATTACGATTTCTTTTTGTTTCACTCTTATATTTTCCCTTCATGTTATTGCTTTTTCTTTAGTTTTGTGATGTTTATTTGTTAATATACATCTGTTGATTCTGAGAAACTGCATGTTTGTGTGTGTCCTGGATCATGCAAAGTTAATTACAAGAAAGCCCAAAAAAAGTGTGGTAATTATAGGAAACCCAAAAGAGTTCAAATTACAAAACTAAAAGATTAAGGTTTGTTTTGTCAATTCTTTTAAGGATTTGTCAGTTTTCCTCAAACTGGGTTACCAGTTATCCTATATCTCTATTTTTATTTTGGGGGAAAAATTTTCATAAAACCACTATATTTTGCATTTTTTTCGGATTAAATGGCTATTTTTATGTTAATCACTAAAAGTTTGTTTTTATTTTTAAAAAACCACCCTAACCTTGCCGGGAATAAGAGAGTTTCCAAGTTACAAAGCCGGCGTGTAGAATTTTTTTTTATTAAAAATAATAATACCATATTGACATTTTTTTATTGGTGGTAATAAAAATAATAATTATAATAACATATATACTTTTAATTAAAAATTGCTAATTAAGTGGCTTTGTGATCAAATTTCATGGAAACCACTATATTTTGGATTGGTCATTCCATATATATTCCAATTAGATGATGCGACAACATAATGTAAATAATTATAAAATCATCCTCTGTTCCATGAATAATCAAACCTCATTTTCATTTTGAAAAACAATTTCAAAAATAACGCTTGCAAAAATCGGTTTTATGAAGCGACTTTTCGAGTTTGAGGTTTTAAGAAGTGAAGGTAATTACCATGAGGCACAAAGTTTTGGTGATTTTTCAAACGTAAATCCACTTAATTTATTATTGTTGGTCTAAGAGCCACTTTAATTAACAATTTCTTCAATTTAAAATACCAATGTTATTATTATTTATATGAGAACACTGAAATCAGCAGAACAGGACAACTTGTATAGAAGATGGTTTCTTAAAAATAAAAACAAACTTTCAATAAACATTAGAAAATATTCCTTTCAAATGGCTTTTTCTTTCTTTTCTTTTTTCAATCCGAAAAATTGCAAAGTAGAAAGTGGTTTTATAGAATTTTTACTTATTTTTATATCTGAGCATATATTGCACTTTTAGTCAACATGTTTGAGACTCTTGAAGTGCTTCAACCCATAATTACAATTTTATGATCCCAACATTAAAAAAAAAAAATTGAGTACACAATATAGTAAGTGGATTCTCCAAAATCAAAAATCACTCCCCACTCTCTACCTTTTAAGATTTTTGATGGATCTAGAACAATGAAATGAAGAATAAAATGATGTCTCTAGTTACCACTATTATCGGTTTCCCATTGGATGACCAGGCATGGATATTCATCGTTTTACTTCTAACTAAGCGAGATTCTAAGTCATTTGAGATGAAACAGTCGAAAAGGCGTCTTCGGTAGAATTGGTCGAAAATAACTTGCCTTATCGAAATGGTGAAAAAACCAGCGTCTCGGAGTAGAAAGAAAATGTCAGAAAAGAAACCGGGCGGCTGAATGACAAAGCCGCCCGAGGGCGATTGAAAGCGGAGTCGGAGATGCCCCCAAGGACTTAAACGTGGTCATGAAAGAGATGCCGTTCGGTGAAATAGGTCAAATGAGTGCTCCTCTGTTGCCATAAGGAGCTCGAAAATGACGGTGTCGCGCGAAACAAGTTGAAAAAGTAATGTTTCATATGACTAAAGCAAGGTGACTAAAATGACATTACTTGACTAAATGGGTCGAAAATCACGTCTCAAAGGCTAAATGATATCGTCCCTTCGAATTAAACGAATGAAAATAAGTGAAAATATAGTTTAAGAAAATGGTGTTGCATTTACTAAAATTAGAAAATAAATATTGTATATTCATTAAAATGGACTTTCAATTTGACAAATGAAGTAAATTTTTGTATATAATTGTAGAAAATAGGTAGCCAGGACGAAAAATGGTCCTTTTTGTTTTAGTTTATTTATTAAACAAGTCAATTATTTTCTTTAACATTGTTTGGACCAGTTCAATGAAGGAAGGCAATTGTATAATTTCACTAATTTTTATTTGTTATGCGTGATTTTCTACGACACTTTTTTATAAAACATATATATATATATATTGATTTAAAAGATTTACATGCGATGTGTCAACTAATAGATTTATCTGTATTCATATTTTTTTAGAATAAAAATTGAGAATATCAAATTTGCAACCAATTTTTAAACGAATTAGCTTTTAAGGAAATTGTTTTAGTGAACTAAAATTTTATTTAAAATCCTTAAAATAACTTTAGTCATAATCTCAGCAATAGAAGTTTGAAGATTCTTACCATCAAATAAATTATCTATGATAAGTTGAGATACATATTATACTGCCAATAACTTGATTGATAAAATACGAAAGTTGAAACGGCAGTACTAATATGTAATCGATCAAACAATAAGGTACTTTATATAATTAAGCTCTTAATATAACATCGCCAAAATACAAATTCGAATCCATTAATGTAAAAAATTATATTTTATGCTTTATATATATATATATAGTGTAGCATGTCATTTCTATACGTAGTATCAATTTTCTTAGATCACAGTATTTAGGTACTAATTTATGCATGAGTTTTGTGGACTAATTATGCATGAAATATATGCATTGCATCAAAATTTCAATGCACATTAAAATATGCAATATATGCATAAAAAATATCGATGCATTAAAATATTGTGATTATAAGCATCAAATTTTTGTGAGAATTAAATGCATTGAAATTTTGATGACTTCCGGAATGCATATATTTCATGCATAATTAGTACAAAACTCATGCATAAATTAGTACCGTAAATTACCGCATCTAATATTGGCATCACGCATAACGCTACCATATATATATATATATATATATATATATATATATATAGGATATGAGTTCGCAGAAAAGCTTTTTCCGTGTCCGTAAGAAATAAGAATGATTTTGGGCCTTTGATCTTTGGTGATCAATGGGCAGGCAGATTTAGTCATGCTAGCTAAGTAAATTTAGCCTAAGTGTGCTACGCGGAATATTTTTGTGGGGATATATTTGTACTATTATAGTTGTATGGCTGGACAAACTTATTTCTTATAATCAGCTTAGGATTTCATATCTCACTTTCCCATCTCTTCCCAAACATGTGTTCAAGCCGCGCATTTTGTTTTCTCTTTCCTCCATCATTTATCTCTTCTCCATCCTTCATCCTTCCTCCTCCATCATTTATACCCTAATTTCATACGCAAATCGGGCAGCAAAATATAATCCCTACGTCAAGCTTTCTGGTTTTTTGTCTTGTTTCTCTTAAAGCACAGATAAGTTCTCTCGCGCTCAATTCTAATTATGGTTTCTTAAGGTATTTTTTTGTTCATTGTTTGTTCTTATTTTTGTTCGTTTCGTTCGTATTCAATTCAACCAATTTGGTAATATTTTTGTTTGTTTGTTCGCTCTTATTCAATCAATGTTCGGGCTTATCCTTGCAATTACCGGGTATTCAAAATAAATTCGTTGCCAATTTTTTTCGCTCATTTATTTCATATTTTTCATTGAGTTATACATATTTTTATTCCAATTCAATTTTTATTTGCTAATTCTAGTCTTAATTTTCTTTCTTCAAATGCTTTGATATTTTATTTATCTCTGCTTAGTTGTACGTGGTTTTTCGTTCTGCTCAATCAACTTTTTTGGTCTTATTTTTTTAATATATAGCAATGCATTACAACCACTAGGTGAAGGATATTTATGTTAAATTTCAGCACTCTTGAACATATCTCAGTAAAGCACTTTTATGTTTTTATCGCATTCATTTCCTTCGCTTTGGTCACAGCTTTAGTGTGTTGGCACCTTTGACAACTCAAAAGAGCTTGATATTTATGATTTTTTTTTGCCATCGTGCATTGCGGTTTTAGTTGAAACTTTCTTGCAATGAATGTCATTTTAATTCGTAGGATGTTTCTTTTTGCACTTTCGCACAACTCAAAGTAGCACTCTTTTGTTAGCTTTTGGCATTTATTATGTTTTACTGAGAACGCCATAATTTATATGACTCTTTTAGCATAGAATCTTTACGCTACACTTGCACGTAATATGTTTTCTCGCTTTGCATATTAAAAATTTTGTTGTTTAATTGAGTTATTATTTTTGAATTTTCACGGGGAAGGGGTCACATTGGCCGGAAGATGTCACCAAATTTATTAATTGTACCTTCTTGCAGCGTTGAGAAGAGAAACCTTACTGGGTAAGGTTTTCCAGACTGAAAGAGGCGAAGTTTTTTTAAGGATTACGCTCACCGTGATTGGGGGTTTGGCGCGCAAGTCGCAAAGGCAACGCATCAAAATCCAAAGACAAGAATATTATTTGAAGGTATGTGGTATGTAACAAGGAGGGATCAAAGAACGCTAAGCAATAATAGTTTTACTTTTCTAATGTAACAAAACACGATGATGACACAATTTAATCGGATGTAAAGCTTCGTGCATTTTTGTAGTAGTTTGGATATTTAATGTTGAATATGTATTTGCAGTAAGTCATTTATGTACATTTTTAACATTTCGCTCATCATAATTGTGCTACCTTAATATTAATATCGTGGCCTAGTTGTAAAATTTGTGGTGTCAAGCGGAGCATCGTCTGATGAACAATGCAATGAATATCATCTTATTAATATACACATGGATCGATTTATTTATGTGCCATGTTATATTATGTGTAGTGCAATATTGTTGTACTTGATATGTTGGGGTAAAAATTTCAATCATGACCCACATGATTAATAGTTAAAAACATAAGATCCATTCTAATAATGAAACCCCTGAGCCACATGATTAAGTTCCAAAGTTTTAACAAATAAAGAAAAACTAGACTAACGAATTTTCAAGTAATTTAAATAACATTAATTATCCTAGTAATAATGTTTCTGGCATGTCTCATCTCCCGACATCTTCCTCAACCTCTACCTCCCTACCTCATCTTCCTCCTCAACCTTTCCTCGTTATCCTTGTACTCTTCACTTCACCACTGGCATCTTCCTCAGACCACTTGGGCTCCTCATCATTTTCATCACTTAATTCTTCATCATTCTCATCATCTTCATTAGTATCTTGTTCAATAACCATTGGTGCCTTGCCTTGCTTCTAGCTTTCAGATTCACCTTTCCTACCACGGTGTAAAGTAAATAATTTGTTAGTCATTGAATCTATCAATAAATGAGAAAATACAGAACCCTATCGATGTGCTAAAAATAAATCAACAATGAGGCAAGAAATGAACAAAGTGCCCGACCGAACCGGTCGAGATTATAGTAATTGCACAACTAACTAAACAAAAATGATCATCAAACCAATATAATAATCAAGCATGATCACCATAACAACTATTCAAAAATACAACTTTAAACAATAAATTAAATGTCAAAATTAGAAAGGTTCTAAGATAATTCAAATTAAGTGCTAATTAAAACAACAATCTTTGCGGCTAAATAAAAATCTCGTAAGCTCAAACTAACCCTTTTCAATGGCATTTTTTCCTCGTTGGTGCTTCCTCGCCACTTTCAACAAAGTCATCATCTTGATTTGCTATTGACCGCCATTTCTTCTACGCTTTATTCGAAATTCATGAATAACTAACGACTTTTTGCTTTCCCTTGCCTTTTTGAATCCCTTTGTCCTTTCCCGCATCCGATAAAAAAGTCATACACATAATCTATATTAATTTAGTTGTTACCGCCATGTAAAACCCTAATGCTAAGAACTAAACTTGTGTGTGCTAAATATGCATATGATGGGTGCTAAGGAATATATTAACTAATTCGATAGTCGACATCTTTCATTGAAATAAATATTAATCTTCAAGAATGGGGTTTTTTTGAGTTTTTAGTCGCTTAATAAATTACAACCAACATAGCTCTACATAAGGATAAATAAATGAGAAAATACAACAGCTTACCTATATGCGTAATATACAATATTTATCATTTACATTATTGAAGGTGCAGAACCATGTATTTAAAGTGCAAAGCTTTTAACATAAATGTGCTAGTCAAAATCATCACCAAAGGCAAAGAGTTGCTTAAGTTAATCATAATCGTTATAAATTCTTGTGTGCAAGATAAGAAACAAACTATGCTAAGCAAAATCATTATCGCTGCTAATTGCTACAACAAAGTGGTGCTTAAGTTAAAATTATTTTTCTCAACATAAATTAAATATAAACCATAAATTAAGCACCAACCAATCATTGCCAACCAAAATGTTATAAATTGTCGCAGCTTTTGGTTGTACAAACATGATGCCACCATGGTTATACAACATGAAGACATCTTCAACACCCGCGCAAAATAACTTTACTAAATATGCTAAACTAATTTGATAAGAGTGCTATGAAGTACTACGCTATAGTATTTTTCGTCTCACAACCAAAAACATCAGAGATGTGCAAACAAAATAACCAAAATATATTTTTCAAACAAAAATACACCAAAACTCATTTTCCCAGCAGAAATAAATTTCACCCTTGTACTTTATCAAAAAAATACACGAACTATGATTTGCTAATATGCCAAGATATATGAATTATGCTAAAAATTCCTTCTCCCAACAACAAATTACCTAAACTCATTCTCTCAACAACAAAGCACGATTGCCATTGACAAAGAACGAATAGGAGTTGACAAAGAACATGCAGGGTTGGAAGATTTGCGCGGCTAGTGGTTTTCATTCAAGAGGTGGCGACGCTGCCGAGGGAACAATATCTCCGTTCCCGCAACGACTCAAGAGGCGGCAATGATTTGCTTAATTTAGCGGCGACGGGATACGATTTTCTCGCAAAAATTATGAGAGAAGAGGAACACTGGGAAGACAAAAATGGGAGAAGATGAAATGAGATTTTGATGGGGGTGCTGAAGTTGGTGTAATTGAGAATCCCTAAATCTTGGGATTATGAACCGATATGAGGAGCGATAAATTTACATTTCTAATTCTCCTCAAATTGATATTTCATTTTGATTCTAATTGATGTCGATCAGGATTTCCTTTAATTGGACTGTAGGATTTTTATTAATGGATGGATGAGATGTTTTCCTATTTCTTATATATATATATATATATAGGTATAAACCGATATTATAATATAGAAACCAAAAATGAACCGCAAACATTAATTAATGATCTTTCGGTTCGCTCTTTATATAATTCACTTTTTCGGTTAAATATACCGACTTACTACGGAGCAAGACGCTAATGATCTTGTGGCTTTGCCTTCGCCGGGTGTTGCCTCTTTAGCACCAACTCCGGCCGTAATACCAAGTCACCAATGACCGCCATCGCCATGATATTTTTTTCCTACCAATGTGTCATGTATGCCTTCTATATTATTTGGAGTACCCAGGATTGCCCCAGAATTACGAAGGATTATGTTGATAGTTGCCCTACGACACGAATAAGGTTGGGGACGTATGGCTGTGGTCGGCGTCCGGAGTGGGTTCGTGAGCGAGCAGGACCTTGAGTCGTTGAGCAGAGGGCTTAAGAGAATAGTTTCGTGGAACGCTTGGAGTGGGGAGTTCCTTGGAGTGTTGGGAAGGTCTCCACCAAGTTTCACAACTAGACGGTTCCGCTTGAGTAGCGAACGATGCGAAGTATCGAGATGCCGCAGGCAGCTGGCATCAGAGTAGTTTCCGTAATATTGCAGAGACAATTCCTCACTCCTCGAGTATCTGATGGGGCTGAAACTTTGGGGACTTATAGATAATGTTGTAAGCTACTCTACGGTTCAAGCGGATAAGGATTTGGAGTTTGATGAGGGAGTTACGCCGATGTGCTTCCTCGGCCAATCAATGTCTAGTGCAATTACAAGGCATTATTTTTCTAAGCCTATTATAGGGGGACACCTTAGATGGGCAATGGTGGCAAGGGCCTTCCTCGTTGCCGAAAGCACCAAAATGGGCGCGTAGCCACTTCCACTCGTGACTCCCGAATTTGAATTCTTCCGGGTAGCCTCTTATCACCTCAGCCGTCTGCACATGTGCATCTCATTTTTCCAAGATTTGTACCTACAACACACGTTGCACAACATATATCATTCGTAAGAAAAAAATTACGCAAAACAATGTAGATACAAAATAAATTAAAATGACTTACTTGGTAGATCGCACTAGATCGAGGTCGCTTGCTAAAGTATATTATTATTTTTGACTTGAAGGTTTAGCCGATGACCTAGATCGAGGTAGTCGGCTAAAGTATATTATTATTTTTTTGAAAGAGTGTTTAGCCGACGACCTCGATCTAGGTCGCCGGCTAAACCATTACAATATTATTTTTTTCGGAGAGTTTAGCCGACGACCCAGATCGAGGTCACGGCAAAGTATATTATTATTTTTTTACTTGAGGTTTAGCCGACCACCCAGATCCGTGTCGCCGGCTAAACCATTGCAATATTATTTTTTTCGAAAGGGATTTAGCCGACGACCGAGATCAAGTCGCCGCTAAATTTTTTTTTCGGCCGCTAAATGTTATCTCTGTCGGCTAAACCTTTTAATATAGCCGACGACTATTTCAACTTTAGCCGACGATCTCCGCCAAGTCGTCGGCTAAAACCCTTTAGCCGACGGAAACGAGTCGTCGCTAAAGTGCGAAGTTTAGCCGACGACACTTTATAGTCACGGCCGCTTTTTTTTCGGTCGTCACTAAAGTACTTTTTTTGGTAGTGTATACTAATGCGTAATACATTGAGCCTAAATGGCGCCTTCTCATGCTTCGGCCGCCACATGTCTTCGGGCGGTGCTTCGTGTGCTTATGTGTCACTCTTTCATGCTTCACCACACATAATCAATTACTCGCCTAATCATCATCGCATTAATTACATTATAATTATACCTCAAATAACTCCTACCTACCTTATTAATTTCTACTTAATTAAGAAATATGGATTATGAATAAATAGGAATTGATTATATTACAAAGAATATTTTACGTTTTCATTAATTAAAAATATAAATTCCAAACAAAGAGAATTTAATATATATTTTCATTAATTAATTAGTTTGTATTAGTTAATCACTATAATTATGTATATCAATAAAAGAAACATCAATCGAAAGAAGTGTTGAATATATATGTACTCAAAGTGATTTTTCAAATAATTTTAAGTGATTTTTTATTTTTTAAGTTTTAAAAAATTTGTTAATTTATCTACTTTTGAAATCAACTATATATTTTTGAAAGTTTTGAATTTTCTTTTGTATTTTAAATTATACCAAATAATTTATGTATTTTTTTCAAATATAAGGACCGAGAAGTGCTTTATTTTAAGTTATAAGTCAAGATCTATTATGTATTTTCAAAAGTATTTTAAATTCCAAAACAATACTAAAACTAGCCACAATTATTTAGTATAATTCTACAAATATGGAGTTGTATTAAAGGACATACATATATCATTTATTCAAGTATAAGTTCTACACTTTGGCATCATTGCAAACTCATAAGACTGACCAAGAATACGGGATTAATTATCGACAGACAATGTCATCTCACCATCTATAAGAAATTAAGGACTTCTCCGAATGAATCCTCAAAATTGTAGATGGTGAGTCGGGTGAAGAAGTCGATAGAGAAATCTTGATTGATATTCTCTATATTTACTAATCTCGAATGCCGAAGATCATATTGCACCCATTACTGAAAGCACTATCATTTACTTATAAGTAACTTTCCATAAAGTAATTTTCTGAAGAAAGAGCAACCGTGACGCCAACAAACGACATTGTGAAGAGAGTAAACGATTACGTGATGTCTATAACTTCAAAAGACAAACGGATATATCTCGCTTCCGATAGTATATGCAAAATCTCTACGACCTCTAAAGTCAAAATCAAGTATATTCAATGGATTTTTGAATAGCACCAACTGCTCTAGAATTCCAAATCACATATCTTGAAATCGTAAGTTAGAGTCTCAATTATGCTAATTCAAAATATGGATCAATCATCGATTATGAAATATCACATCATTAATAATTATCCAAACCGTAACCATATTATTGAACAAAAATTCGGGAATAATTATGAGAGTAAAGTACTTATTACACAATTGATATTAAGCCTGCTAGATAGCAGATTACCATTTAAATTTCAAATAAGCCTTCCCACTTATTATGAGCTTTACCATGACTATATTTAAGAGTCAAGGTCACACGCTCCCTCATGCTCTGTGATGTATCTTCCAAGACCCGTATTGTAACACCCCAATCCGCTCGTGGATATTACACGCCGTAGACCCTCTCCTCGAGGATCTACCAGCCGATAACTAAAATCAAACATCTAAACCTCGCCTTTAAGGCTAAATGACTCAAGAGACCGACTTGGTCTTTCAATAATAACATACAACTCAATTCCAAACACATACCCACGCAGGGGTCAAAATACAATAAACTCCCGTACAACGGGAAAAGATACCGCAATGGAAAAGAAAATACAACGGACCAATACGACATCAACGGAACCTCATGTGATTAGTATCGCTCATCTTTCATCATCCTTCGCGCCCGACCCCGTGCTATGCTCCAAAACCCGAATGCAAAATAGACATCCACCCCCGAATACTGGGGTTAGCAAACTCCACTGCTTTGCTAGTGCAAGTACAAGTGCAAAAATACGAGCCATACAATACAAGTTCCAAGAACAATAATAATCAGAATCCTCAAAGATCCAAACGTAAAGAAAAGTACTTCCCGAGGCAAGAGTTTGGGTAAACATTTCCAAAACCGAAAGATCGCAAATAAGGGAAACAATTTACAAAACGGATTAAAATGCCATCGAGAGTTTTAATATAAAACATTTTATGATTATGAAATCCTTGTCTTTCCAAAATCAATAGGGTCACACCAAATGTTTTGTTTTCGCAAATAGGAAATCACCAACAATTTACAGTGGTCGAGCCCAACATCACGTGTCCTCAACGGACGTAAAATCAACGAAACATAATCACGCACGCGCATCGCCCAGACCGTGACGATACCACCGACATCCCACTCGAGGCCTCGAAGGACCCTCCCGAGCCGGCTAGCGAAACAAATCACACACATCTCACTATTGATCAATCGCTTGTCGCATCCTCGCCACATGATCACATGCCATGTGCCACCGTAGATTATCTCAGTGCTCTCACGGTTGGATCAATCACTTGTTGCATCCTCGCCACATGATCACATGCCATGTGCCACCGTAGACCTTCAACCATATCCACACATTCACACAAATAACATATCACATCAAGGATATTCAAACAATTCGCCTGAGGCATCAAACACTTAGCAAAACACCACGTCAATCCACAACGCACCGAAATGAAATAATATACGCCACACACAATACCAAGTGCAACATGAACACCAAGCATATACATAGAATTCACATAGTTATTCACGAACCACACCAATCACAAAACACACACGGTTTTGAAAGGGGCCTTTAACGAGGCTAACCAAATCTTTGAAAACTCATTTCAAACAATCAAACAAACATATGAATACGATCACCAATTATCATATCCATAAAACAAGAATTGTATGGGCAAGTTACTTGCCTCAAATCACGAACGCAACGAGACGACGGACAGACGCGGTCGAACAGCCCTGACGCCCGAACACCATCAAGAACGCGAGCAAGACCACGAGTATTACGAGAATAACACTACACGAATCATCAATCACCAACGGATTCAACATCGGAATCCTCGAACACCTATAAACCTCCTAAGGAACAATAACACACGGTTACGACGATAATCAAGGCCAAAACAACGGAAATCCCAACAAACTATCGAAGGGAAACTCATTGGGACATTTAATCGAACACTAAATGTTCAATAATTCCCAAGAACACTAATCGTCAATCGAGTTAAACAAACTTGATATATGGATATACAACCCATAGAACACGATTAATAACATCATACCACACCAATCGATGTATCAAAATCGGATTAGAAACGAAATCAAGAACAATTTCTCCAAAAAGTCAACTTGAAGGAAAATCAAGAATATACCTTGATTTGACGAAGAACACGGATCGATGATGATATAATCCACAAGAATCTTCCAAAATGCCTTGGAAATGATTAGAATCGCCAAGAACTCGATTTCCCGAGCCTCCGTCGCGACGCCGAAAAGGAAGAAAATCGCGTGGAAAATGAAATCGCCGAGTGCTATATATAGCCTACAGGTTACGGCCAGAATCGGCAGGCCTTACGGCCGTAACTCGACACCTTACGGCCAGATTGGCAGCCTTACGGCCGTAATCGCATTCGCTGCAATCCGCCTAACACCAAATGGACACTTACGGCCAGAACTGACACCTTACGGCCAGAATCGCCTTCACAAAATCCGCCTGGGCCAGACGGTCAGTATTCGATCACACTTACGGCCGTAATCGACACCTTACGGCCGTAACTCGCCAAAGCAGCCCTCGCCCGGCCGTGACTCGGCCGTACACTCCGACGGCTTGACGACCCAAACCCGAACTCCGAGTAAAAATCAAGATACGGTTACGAAGTACTGCAAAGACGAATCCAAGCACTAAGAGAACACACGATTCCGACCATCCGAAGTGTCGGAATTCGACAACGGAAATAATTACCCCAAACTTTGGGAAATTACAAAAATGGCCCAAAACGTCAAAATCACGATACGTGATCGAAACACCAACCAAAGCTCGCAACTTGAATAATAACATTAAATGAACTTGCAAGAAACTCAAACAACAGCTTCGACCGAGATTCGCAAGAATCGAACTCAAGTGCGGAAAAGTCGCTAAAAAGCACGGAACTCAACAAAACGACACCGAAACGAACTCGATGACAAAAAGTGCAGAATTAATCATTCTCGAATGACGAAACGGTCATGAGTGAGTCGCCAAAACAGACCACCAAAAAAAGAAATTTACCGAAAATCGAAAATTGCGGATATTACATTCTACCCTCCTTAAAAGAAGTTTCATTCCAAACTTAAAACAAGTAGGGGGAGCAATATACCCGCCAGAAAACTCGACGAGATACACAAAAATAGAAAACTCGCGCCCAACGGCGAAACGCCGCAAGAAACGCAAAGAGACATACGCACGCCCACGACGACCAACACAATGTCACCGCTAGGATACAATAAAACCAACAAATGACAAGCGTTATCAAACGGATAATATAGCCAAGTCAATTATCCGACAATCACAAAACACAACGAACGAAAGTCAAGATGATTGACCAACCCAACGGTACATCAATCAAACGCGAGCCAATCGCTGAACTAATATCGAATTCCACCGCCCAAGGGTTGGAAGATCGAAAACGAGACTAATTTCCCAAACTTAAGGGAATTAGGAAGGAGCCCGAATGCTCAACGATCACGAAAGGAGGACAAAACCGAACAAACAAACGACCAACCACAACGGCCGAGACAACAAAAGCGAACGATCATGTTCGAATCACGAAGAACAATAAGGTTCAACCGACAACTCCGAGGTTCACATCTCGACTCGAGACAAAACATGATCCGGTGAAAACAACAAGATGCACACTCGCATAAGATCCACAGGAAAGGGAATAACAATTGAAAAGTCACATCGACGAACGAGTAATTCAAATAATACCACCTCGCTCGATCAACAAAAGCAAGGGGCAGGACAAGCTCAGAAAATGTCAATGAACATAAACGATTCGACAGAGTCGAAAATACATAAGTTCCAAATCCGATCCACTTCGAATAAGAGAACTAGTAAAACCAGATGATGTCACTTCCGAACAATGTTCACAAGAATCGAACCGAACTCAAAAAGTCACAAATGATAACCAGATTGACTCCAAAACAAGATCACACTGCTCGAACGATTTAAACCGAAATACGTAATGTCTGTAAAGTATCAACAAACACGAGCGAGTCGATAGACTCGAGAAAGAGAAAATGCAGGAGTCTAAAAACAACACGGTACTACATTCGACCTCTTATAAAAGAAGGTCGCCCGCAACTCACAACAAATAAATCAAGGTGACGACACAACAAGCAACCGATGTAAACATCCTTCAAAGGCCTCTCAAAGCCGATTCCGATGACCGTGTCAAGCGCGAACTCCGAAAGTCTCGGTAGCCAATTCACAAAATCAATTCGGTGTCCTCGAGTCCACACTTGAAATGTGTTACCGACGAGAAGGACAATTTACACGTGCATGCCCCGCACATCTCGATTGAAACGCCTCGGCTCGGCATACCAAAATACAAATGCTAGATACAATGGGGCATAACGTCGCAAAACAACATAGCGGAGATGCCAACTCAAAGACAACAAGGAATCATAATACATATCATATACAACGATTATCATCGTAAAATAATACACACAAACACTTCAAGAACGACGGTATCGCTCGCGACCTCAACGGCCCGAACGATAACCAAAGACATAATTACAACCATCATGAAACAATCATACATGTACACAAATGTACAACTCAAGCTTTAACAACCCACACTCGTGCGACAACACGCAAATCACCACGAGGTGATAACAAGAAACACTACTCACACCTCTCACAGAGGGCTAGTACAACAAATGCGTGGCAACGCCGACGCTCATGCCACCAATTCGATCACAATTGGGTTAACACCGTAACGAAAGTTCGAAAACCATCCACGCATTTCCGGTCCGCAAACAGAATGATAGGTTTTAAAACGAAACCACCTTGAAAACACCGCAAGAAAATAATTCGCTTTAAAAGTACGCCTCGAATTTTAATTTTCTAAGATACTCAAGGTTTTCAAAATAATTCAATGGGCTAGAATGCCCAAAAATTTCTGTAATTACAAGGAACAATATAGCGCCGTGGTCCCGCACCGAACCCACCGTGCTAAAAACCAATTACAAAATGCCCAAAAAGGCCGATGACGGTAATATTTCAAAACTCACGTAAGCTATTTAGAAAATAATAAATACCGTCATAAGAATTTCGCTAAAACGATCAAGGCCGTAATGCCAAAAACTCGTTAAGGAATTGGTTTTCAAAATAAAACTCACTGTAAAATACCGAAAGCCATTACAAAAGAACTCACGCAATGATAAAAGAAATAAAGTCAAACATGCACAAGACAAAGAACACCGCTCCTCATATGAACGAAAAATGGGAGTCAAATAATCACATATCACGAAATCAAAATCCATAAGAGGATTCCGTCAATTAACTCATAATAATAAAATAGCTCGTGTTACACGAGGCACAACACAAAGAAGGGAGACTTACATCCACAGTCGCACGAAGATGATGATCGCCACGATACTAATCACGACCAACAAATCCTGCACGACGCTGTCATGACACGACTTAGTCGACATAATCCGACAAGACAAAACTCAACAGACACCATCGACCCGACACCAGGTTTCACAACCTAAGCTCGATACCATTTATGTAACACCCCCAATCCGCTCGTGGATATTACACGCCGTAGACCCTCTCCTCGAGGATCTACCAGCCGATAACTAAAATCAAACATCTAAACCTCGCCTTTAAGGCTAAATGACTCAAGAGACCGACTTGGTCTTTCAATAATAACATACAACTCAATTCCAAACACATACCTACGCAGGGGTCAAAATACAATAAACTCCCGCACAACGGGGAAAAGATACCGCAAATGAAAAGAAAATACAACTGACCAATACGACATCAACTAACCTCGGTGATTAGTATCGCTCATCTTTCATCATCCTTCGCTACCGACCCCGTGCTATGCTCCAAAACCCGAATGCAAAATAGACATCCACCCCCGAATACTGGGGTTAGCAAACTCAACCGCTTTGCTAGTGCAAGTACAAGTGCAAAATACGAGCCATACAATACAAGTTCCAAGAACAATAATAATCAGAATCCTCAAAGATCCAAACGTAAAGAAAAGTACTTCCCGAGGCAAGAGTTTGGGTAAACATTTCCAAAACCGAAAGATCGCAAATAAGGGAAACAATTTACAAAACGGCTTAAAATGCCATCGAGAGTTTTAATAGAAAACAATTTAGGATTATGAAATCCTTCTCTTTCCAAAATCAATAGGTCACACTTCAAATGTTTTGTTTTCGCAAATAGGAAATCACCAACAATTTACAGGTGGTCGAGCCCAACATCACGCATCCTCAACGGACGAAAATCAACGAAACATAATCACGCACGCGCATCGCCAGACCGGACGATACCACCGACATCCCACTCGAGGCCTCGAAGGACCCTCCCGAGCCGGCTAGCGAAACAAATCACACACATCTCACGGCCGATCAATCGCTTGTTGCATCCTGGCCACATGATCACATGCCATGTGACACCGTAGATTAACTAAGGCACTCACGGATTGATCAATCACTTGTTGCAACCTCGCAAAAAGATCACATGCCAAGTGCAACCGTAGACCTTCAACCATATCAAAACATTAACACAAATAACATATCACATCAACGATATTCAAACAATTCGCCCGTGAGGCATCAAACACTTAGCAAAACACCACGTCAATCCACAACGCACCGAAATGAAATAATATACGCCACACACAATACCAAGTGCAACATGAACACCAAGCATATACATAGAATTCACATAGTTATTCACGAACCACACCAATCACAAAACACACACGGTTTTGAAAGGGGCCTTTAACGAGGCTAACCAAATCTTTTGAAAACTCATTTCAAACAATCAAACAAACATATGAATACGATCACCAATTATCATATCCATAAAACAAGAATTGTATGGGCAAGTTACTTGCCTCAAATCACGAACGCAACGAGACGACGGATAGACGCGGTCGAATAGCCCCTGACGCCCGAACACCATCAAGAACGCGATAAGACCACGAGTATTACGAGAATAACACTACACGAATCATCAATCACCAACGGATTCAACATCTAATCCTCGAACACCTATAAACCTCCTAAGGAACAATAACACACGGTTACTTACTTATAATCAAGGCCAAAACAACGGAAATCCCAACAAACTATCGAAGGGAAACTCATCGGGACATTTAATCGAACACTAAATGTTCAATAATTCCCAAGAACACTAATCGTCAATCGAGTTAAACAAACTTGATATATGGATATACAACCCATAGAACACGATTAATAACATCATACCACACCAATCGATGTATCAAAATCGGATTAGAAACGAAATCAAGAACAATTTCTCCAAAAAGTCAACTTGAAGGAAAATCAAGAATATACCTTGATTTGACGAAGAACACGGATCGATGATGATATAATCCACAAGAATCTTCCAAAATGCCTTGGAAATGATTAGAATCGCCAAGAACTCGATTTCCCGAGCCTCCGCCGCGACGCCAAAAGGAAGAAAATCGCGCGGAAAATGAAATCGCCGAGCTGTGCTATATATAGCCGGCAGGTTACTGGCCAGAATCGGCAGTCTTACGGCCGTAACTCGACACCTTACGGCCAGACTCGGCAGCCTTACGGCCGTAATCGCATTCGCTGTAATCCGCCAAAGACTAAATGGACACTTACTACCGTAATCGACACCTTACGGCCGTGAATCGCCTTCTCAAAATCCGCCTGGCCAGACGGCCGCATTCCGATCACACTTACGGCCGTAACTCGACACCTTACGGCCGTAATCGCACCTTACGGCCGTAACTCGCCAGCTGTGCCTCGCTCCGGCCGTGACTCTGCGTGGCCACTCCGACGGTCTTGACGACTCAAACCCGAACCCGAGTAAAAATCAAGATACGGTTACGAAGTACTCGCAAAGACGAATCCAAGCACTAAGAGAACACACGATTCGACCATCCGAAGTGTCGGAATTCGACAACGGAAATAATTACCCCAAACTTTGGGAAATTACAAAATGGCCCAAAACGTCCGAAAATCACGATACGTGATCGAAACACCGAACCAAAGCTCGCAACTTGAATAATAACATTAAATGAACTTAGAAACTCAAACAACAGCTTCACCGAGATTCGCAAGAATCGAACTCAAGTGCGGAAAAGTCGCTAAAAAGCACGGAACTCAACAAAACGACACCGAAACGAACTCGGATGACAAAAAGTGCAGAATTAATCATTCTTAATGACGAAACGGTCATGAGTGAGTCGTCCAAAACAGACTCACCAAAAAAGAAATTTACCGAAAATCGAAAATTGCGATATTACACGTATTCGGTCATGGTTAGTTTTATGTAGCCTTATCAAGAGTGAAGATCAGAAAGACTAGAAATCTTTTGTTGCGATGAGAATGGTGTAATCATAAATGCATAAATAACGTAGTTTATAAAGAAGTATTATGAAATTTATAATGAACGATTTACATATTATATATTTACATAAGAATTCTTTTTTGTGTTCCCGTAATTACACGGGTGTTATACTAGTTTATATAACATTATCGAAATGAGGGACATAAGCTTCTATTTATGAAGGATATAAGCAATAAGTACAAATATCAATACTAGAATTTCATGGGCACATTAAGTACATGATTTATTACATATCCCTAAATTTTCTCCAACCAATTAAATTTATTTTATGTATCATTAGATCAAAGCCCTGCTGCTTGTTTGAAGAAATCTCCTCGCCATGCCGATTCTTCTACATTCGAGAAGTACACCTCCTCCGGATCACATGGTATCCGATAGTCCCATAAAAAGTTATTCGTATCATTGAATGGCCCGACTCGTGCATGAAACTAGAAAGTACTTGATGTAATCCATCTTCGTAGTTATAATATGCCCGAACTTGATGAAGGTTCTCTCCGTAGCCGCCGGCCACCGTCATCGCCATCGGCCCTTGTCCTTGATCGTATTGATTATGATTTTGGTTGATGCCGACATTGATATTGTTGTTCTGAATTTGGAGTGGTTGAACATCTCCGATATTGTTATTATCTTCATAATTAGGTTGCGACGCCACAAGATTATTATTGACTTGATCCACATCGTCATCATCATCGACATCCTTTATTTTTTTGTTGTTTCTCTCGTATATCCGACAAAGGACCCAATCATCCAACTGCAACAATAAATGAAAAAATAATTGTCGAAAATAAAATAAAAGAAACAAAATAATATTGAAGATTATAAAAATTGATTTAGAGTAACAAAAAAAGTATATATATGTACCTCATGTTATTACTACTTGGAGTCGTAGAAGGAGTATCGAGCGTGTACTCATGCATGATCCAGTTGGTCTTTTCTTCATCGGATTTATTTTTTCCATAATAGAAAACCAAGACCTTTTTCTTTCCAACTATTTTTCCGTTGGATCGGATTAGTTTATCACCTCCGGTTGCCTTCCACCAACCTATCCCTCCTTCTACCGATCGCTTGGTCGATTTCCATTTGGATACCTCCGATCCTCATAGTGAAGAAGTACCATTCCTTATTTCCAAGTGGAGAATAATTCTCGCAGTAAAAGAGAAATACGTAAAAGACAATTTTTAAAAACAAAAATTTTATAATTTTATTGAATACAAAAATTAATATCCATGTCTTGATATGCATGCATGATAGAGATTACTAATATTAAATATCAAATAAAGATTTAAAAGCGCTGTATAATCCAATTTCTTATTTTATGAAAATACACCATATGATCAATCGTTTGTATGTAAACCTGATTATCAAAAAGAAAAAAGATAAAGACTATATATATATATATATATATATATATATATATATATATATATATGAGATCAAGAAATTAAATAACCTGTGAGATATTTGGGAGTAAATTTATATAGATTAACTTCACTAATCTCTGCAACTGGGATCGGCTCATTGTTCATCTTCTTCCTTAGATAACCAATAATGAGTTCCTTGTCCGTCGGCATAAAACGATACCCCGGTGGATAACAAGGGATACCTGCACTCGACTTTGATGCACGGTTTTGCCTATTACTAATCATGACAATATTATTATTATTACTACTACGAGTAATATTTTCCATAGCTGATTGATCCATCAATATTTTTAGGGTTCAGAAGAGTGTGTCTCCTTTATATATATAGTACTTTAGAGCCACACTTGAGACAATTTCCAACCTTGTCCAATAAGAAATAGATTTGGATAATTGAAAGCTTATCTCTTTGATTATCTCTTGATAAAACCGTTGATTCCAACCCTTTAAATTAACCCTAAAGCTGCCAATTATTTCTGCAGCTGTTGCCAAATATGCCATTTTAGGCATAAATACAAAACGACCCCTGAGTTTCGTGGTACTTACAATAAAACCCACAGAACTTTCAAAATTACGATTTCTTTTGTTTCATCTTATATTTTCCCTTCATGCGTTGCTTTTAGTTTTGTGATGTTATTTGTTAATATACATCTGTTGATTCTGAGAAACTGTGTTTGTGTGTGTCCTGGATCATGCAAAGTTAATTACAAGAAAGCCCAAAAAAGTTTGTGGTAATTATAGGAAAACCCAAAAGAGTTCGAAATTACAAAACTAAAAGATTAAGGTTTGTTTTGTCAATTTTTAAGGATTTGTCGGTTTTCCTCAAACTGGGTACCAGTTATCCTATATTTATTTTTAGGGAAAATTCTATAAAAACCACTATATTTTGCATTTTTTTCGGATTAAATTATTTTTTATGTTAATCACTAAAAGTTTGTTTTTATTTTTAAAAAAACCACCCTAACCGGGAATAAGAGGTTTTCCAAGTTACAAAGCCGATGTAGAATTTTTTTTATTAAAAATAATAATTATATGACATTTTTTTATTAAAAATAATAATTACATGGCATTTTTAATTAAAAAAATTGCTAATTAAGTGGCTTTTAGATCAAATTTCATGGAAACCACTATATTTTGGATTGGTCATTCCATATATATTCCAATTAGATGAACAACATAATGTAACAATTATAAAATCATCCTCTGTTCCATGAATAATCAAACCTCATTTTCTGCTTCGATTTTGAAAAACAATTTCAAAAATCGCTTGCAAAATCGGTTTTGAGCGGCTTTCGAGTTTTGAGTAGTTTAGAAGAACGACGAAGGTAGTGTGTGGGGTTTTAGGGATTTTCAAACGTAAATCCACTTAATTATTATTGTTGGTCTAAGAGCCACTTAATTAACAATTTCTTCAATTAAAAATACCACGTTATTATTATTTATATGAGAACTCGGAAAATCATGGATACCCTAGAAGAGTGGTTTTTTAAAAATAAAACAAACTTTCAAAGGGTTAACATAGAAAATATTCTTTCAAAGGGTTAATCCAAAAATTGCAAAGTATAGTGGTTTTTATAGAATTTTTACTTATTTTTATATCTATATATATTGCACTTTTGGTCAACATGTTTGAGACCTTGAAAGTTTTGGTCCCATAATTTACAATTTTAGTCCCAACATTAAAAAAAATTGAACACAATATAGTGAAAGTGATTCTCCAAAATCAAAATCACCCCACTCTCTCAGCTTTTAGATTTTGATGGATCTAGAATGAATGATGTCTCTATACTAATTATCGGTTTCAGTTGATATTCTGACTGTTTTTACTTATTCTAATCGATTCTAGTCATTCTGAGATGAAACAGTCGAAAAGACGTCCCGGGGCGAAATTGGTCGAAAATAACGCCTGACGAAATGGGTCGAAAACGACGCCTCAGCCGAAAAGAAAATGTCCAAAGGGCGAAACGAAATAAAAGTCGTCCTGAGCGAAACGGGTTTGAGATAAGTCTTGCGATTTAAACCGGCCCAAAGTATCGCTTTCAGGTGAAATAGGTCAAAAATGATGCTCCTCTCGCTATAAGAGTCTAAAATGACGTGTCAAGGCGAAACAAGTTGAAAAAGTAATGTTTCATATGACTAAACAGATCAAAATGACATTACGGAGCTAAATGGCCGAAAATCACGCCTCAAGGCTAAATGATATCGTCCCGAATTAAACGAATGAAAATAAGTGAAAATATAGTTTAAGAAAATGGTGTGCATTTACTAAAATTAGAAAATAAATATTGTATATTCATTAAAATGGACTTTCCGAATTTGACAAATGAAGTAAATTTTTGTATATAATTGTAGAAAATAGGTAGCCGTGACGAAAAAATGGTCCTTTTGTTTTTTTGGGTTGTTATTAAACAAGTCAATTATTTTCTTTAACATTGTTTGACAAATACAGAGGAAGGCAATTGTATAATTTCACTAATTTTTATTTGTTGGCGTGATTTTACGACACTTTTTTATAAAACATATATATATATATATTGATTTAAAAGATTTGTGCGATGTGTCAACTAATAGATTTATCTGTATTCATATTTTTTAGAATAAAAATTGAGAATATCAAATTTGCAGCCAATTTTTAAACGAATTAGCTTTTAAGGAAATTGTTTTAGTGAACTAAAATTTTATTTAAAACCTTAAAATAACTTTAGTCATAATCTCAAAGAATAGAAGTTTGAAGATTCTTAATCAAATAAATTATCTATGATAAGTTGAGATACATATTATACTCATACCGATTGATAAAATACGAGTTGAAACGGTACTAATATGTAATCGATCAAACAATAAGGGGTACTTTATATAATTCGCCCTTAATATAACATCCAAAATACAAAATTCAATCCATTAATGTAAAAAAATTATATTTTATGCTTTATATATATATATAGTGGCGCGTTCTATGCAAAGACTAATTTTTAGATGCAAAGATTTACAAAGACTAATTTATGCATGAGTTTTGTACTAATTATGCATGAAATATATGCATTTCGTGCATCAAAATTTCAATGCATTAAAATATGCAATATATGCATAAAAATATCGATGCATTAAAATATTAGATTATAAGCATCAAATTTTTGTGAGAATTAATGCATTGAAATTTTGATGCACGGAATGCATATATTTCATGCATAATTAGTACAAAACTCATGCATAAATTAGTACCGTAAATTACCGTATCTAATATTGGTACGCATAGAACGCGCCATATATATATATATATATATATATATATATATATATATAGGATAGGTTCGTGTAGAAAAGCTTTTTTCCGTAAGAAATAAGAATGATTTTGGGCCTTTGATCTTCGTGATCAATGGTCGCGATTTGTCACGTTGTGCTAAGAATTTAGCCTAAGTGTGCTACGAATATTTTTGTGGGGATATATTTGTAATTATACAGATTGTATGTTTGGTATTTCTTATAATCATGGGATTTCATATCCCACTTTCCCATCTCTTCCCAACATGTAAGCCGCGATTTTGTTTTCTCTTTCCTCCATCATTTTATCTCTTTCCTCCATCCTTCATCCTTCCTCCATCATTTATACCCTAATTTCATACAAGAAATTGCCGCAAATATAATCCCTACGCTCAGCTTTGGTTTTTTGTCTTGTTTCTCTAAACCGCAGATAAGTTCTCGCGCTCAATTCTAATTATGGTTTCTAAGGTATTTTTTTGTTCATTGTTTGTTCTTATTTTTGTTCGCTTGTTCGTATTCAATTCAACCAATTTGGTAATATTTTTGTTTGTTTGTTCGCTCTTATTCAATCAATGTTCAGCTTATACGCAGCTTTTTTCATTGGTATTCAAAATAAATTCGTTGAATTTTTTTCGCTCATTTATTTCATATTTTTTCATTGAGTTATACATATTTTTATTCCAATTCAATTTTTATTTGCTAATTTCACAAGATTTTTTTCTTCACTGCTTGATATTTATTTATCTCGCTTTAGTTGTACGTGGTTTTTTTCGCTCACTGCTTTTTTGGTCTTATTTTTTTAATATATAGCAATGCATTACAACCCTAGGTGAAGGATATTTATGTTGCACTCTTGAACATATCTCGTAGCACTTTTTATGTTTTTATTGGCATTCATTTCGTTTGGTCAAGGCTTTATGTGTTGGCACCTTTGACAACTCAAGAGTGATTTATGATTTTTTTGCCATTGCATTGTGTTTTAGTTGAAACTTTCTTGGCAATGAATGCCGTCTTAATTGTAGGATGTTTCTTTTGCACTTTCGCACAACTCAAGAGCACTCTTTTGTTAGCTTTTGGCATTTATTATGTTTTGTAATGCCATAATTTATATTGACTCTTTAGCATAGAATCTTTACGTTCGCACGCAATATGTTTTCTGCTTGCATATTAAAAAATTTTGTTGTTTAATTGAGTTATTATTTTTGAATTTTCAGCGGGGGGAAGTACGTCGGAAGATGTCACCAAATTTATTAATTGTACCTTCTTGCAAAGAAGGTATGAAACCTTACTTGGGTAAGGTTTTCCAGAATTTGAAAGAGGCGGAAGTTTTTTATAAGGATTACGCTTCTGATTGTGGGTTTCAAGTGCGCAAGGCAACGATCACAAATCCAAAGACAAGAATATTATTTGGCGGTATGTGGTATGTAACAAGGAGGGATCAAAGAACGCTACAATAAAGTACTTTCTAGTAACAAAAACGATGATGGACAATTTAATCGGATGTAAAGCTCGTGTATTTTTGTAGTTCGATATTTAATGTTGAACATGTATTTGCGTCATTTATGTACATTTTTACTGCTCATCATAATTGTGCTACCTTAATATTAATATCGTGCCTAGTTGTAAAATTTGTGGTGTCAAGTGAGCATCACCGATGAACAATGCAATGAACATCATCTTATTAATATACACATGGATCGATTTATTTATGTGCCATGTTATATTATGTGTAGTGCAATATTGTTGTACTTGTATATGTTAAAAATTTCAATCGTGACTCACATGATTAATAGTTAAAAACATAAGATCCATTCTAATAATGAAACCCCGAGCCACATGATTAAGTTCCAAAGTTTTAACAAATAAAGAAAAACTAGACTAACGAATTTTCAAGTAATTTAAATAACATTAATTATCCTAGTAATAATGTTTCTGGCATGTCTCGCCTCGACATCTTCCTCAACCTCTACCTCCCGACCCTCATCTTCCTCCTCAACCTTTCCTCGTTATCCTTGTACTCTTCATCACCCCAACTGCATCTTCCTCGACCACTTGGGCTCCTCATCATTTTCATCACTGCATTTCTTCATCATTCTCATCATCTTCATTAGTATCTTGTTCAATAACCATTGGTGCCTTGCCTTTGATTCTAGCTTTTGATTCACCTTTCCCTACCACGGTCAGAAGTAAATAATTTGTTAGTCATCAATCTATCAATAAATGAGAAAATACAAAACCTACTACCGATGTGCTAAAATAAATCAACAATGAGGCAAGAAATGAACAAAGTGCCCTGATCAACCGGTCGAGATTATAGTAATTTGCACAACTAACTAAACAAAAATGATCATCAAACCAATATAATAATCAAGCATGATCACCATAACAACTATTCAAAAATACAACTTTAAACAATAAATTAAATGTCAAAATTAGAAAGGTTCTAAGATAATTCAAATTAAGTGCTAATTAAAACAACAATCTTTGCGGCTAAATAAAAATTCAAGCTCAAACTAACCCTTTTCAATGGTATTTTTTTCCTCGTTGGTGCTTCCTCGCCACTTTCAACAAAGTCATCATCTTGATTTTGGTTATTGACCGCCATTTCTTCTACGTTTATTCGCAAATTCATGAATAACTAACGACTTTTTGCTTTCCCTTGCCTTTTGAATCCCTTTGTCCTTTCCTGATCCGATAAAAAAAGTCATACACATAATCTATATTAATTTAGTTGTTACCACATGTAAAACCCTAATGCTAAGAACTAAACTTGTGTGTGCTAAATATGCATATGATGGGTGCTAAGGAATATATTAACTAATTCGATAGTCGACATCTTTCATTGAAATTAATATTAATCATCAAGAATATTGTTTTTTTGAGTTTTTAGTTGGCCAGAAGAAATTACAACCAACATAGATCTACATAAGGATAAATAAATGAGATAATACAACACCTTACTCATATGCGTAATATACAATATTTATCATTTACATTATTGAAGGTGCAGAACCATGTATTTAAAGTGCAAAGCTTTTAACATAAATGTGCTAGTCAAAATCATCACCAGCAAAGAGTTGCTTAAGTTAATCATAATCGTTATAAATTCTTGTGTGCAAGATAAGAAACAAACTATGCTAAGCAAAATCATTATCAAGCTAATTGCTACAACAAAGTGGTGCTTAAGTTAAAATTATTTTTCTCAACATAAATTAAATATAAACCATAAATTAAGCACCAACCAATCATCCAACCAAAATGTTATAAATTGTCGCAGCTTTTGGTTGTACAAACATGATGCTACCATGGTTATACAACATGAAGACATCTTCAACACCCTACGCAAAATAACTTTACTAAATATGCTAAACTAATTTGATAAGAGTGCTATGAAGTACTACGCTTATAGTATTTTTCGTCTCACAACCAAAAACATCAGATGTGCAAACAAAATAACCAAAATATATTTTTCAAACAAAAATACACCAAAACTCATTTTCCCAAGAAGAAATAAATTTCACCCTTGTACTCTTTATCAAAAAAATACACGAACTATGATTTGCTAATATGCCAAGATATATGAATTATGCTAAAAATTCCTTCTCCCAACAACAAATTACCTAAACTCATTCTCTCAACAACAAAGCACGATTGCCATTGACAAAGAACGAATAGGAGTTGACAAAGAATGGCGAGGGTTGAAGATTTGCGCGGCTAGGGTTTTCATTCAAGAGGTGGCGACGCGCCGAGGGAACAATATCTCCGCTCCTCGCAACGACCAAGAGGCGGCGGCTGATTTGCTTAATTTAGCGGCGACGGGGATACGATTTTCTGCAAAAATTATGAGAGAAGAGGAACACTGGGGAAGACAGAAAATGGGAGAAGATGAAATGAGATTTTGATGGGGGTGCTGAAGCGACGGGTGTAATTGAGAATCCCTAAATCTTGGGATTATGAACCGATATGAGGAGCGATAAATTTTTACATTTCCGGAATTCTCCTCAAATTGATATTTCATTTTGATTCTAATTGATGTCAGACTAGGATTTCCTTTAATTTGGACTGTAGGATTTTTATTAATGGATGGATGAGATGTTTTCCTATTTCTTATATATATATATATAGGGGTATAAACCGATACTATAATATAGAAACCAAAAAATGAACCGCAAACATTAATTAACAGATCTTTCGGTTCGTTCTTTATATAATTCACTTTTTCGGTTAAATATACCGACCCTACTACGGAGCAGTACGCCAATGATCTTGTGGCTTTGCCTTCTGTCGGGTGTTGCCTCTTTAGCACCAACTCCGGCGGCTGCAATACCAAGTCACCAATGACCGCCATCGCCCATGATATTTTTTTCCTACCAATGTGTCACAGGGCGCTTTCCATATTATTTGGAGTACCCAGGATTGCCCCAGAATTACGAAGGATTATGTTGGATAGTTGCCCTACGACACGAATAAGGTTGGGGACGTGCGACAGTGGTCGGCGTCCGGAGTGGGTTCGTGAGCGAGCAGGACCTTGAGTCGTTGAGCAGAGGGCTTTAAGAGAATAGTTTCGTGGAACGCTTGGAGTGGGGAGTTCCTTGGAGTGTTGGGAAGGTCTCCACCAAGTTTCACAACTAGACGGTTCCGTTTGAGTAGCGAACGATGCGAAGTATCGAGATGCTGCAGCAGCAGTGGCATCAGAGTAGTTCTAATATTGCAGAGACAATTCCTCACTCCTCGAGCATCGGATGGGGCTGAAACTTTGGGGACTTATAGATAATGTTGTAAGCTACTCTACGGTTCAAGCGGATAAGGATTTGGAGTTTGATGAGGGAGTTACGCTCGATGTGCTTCCTCGGCCAATCAATGTCTAGTGCAATTACAAGGCATTATTTTTCTAAGCCTATTATAGGGGACAAATTCTTAGATGGGCAATGGTGGCCAAGCCTGGCCTTTCCTCGTATGCCGAGCACCAAGCGCCAATCTTCCTAGAGGTAAGGGGGACTCTAGGGAGCCAACTCTAAGCATTCAAGTGTGCGAGGAGTTCCCGAGCGAGTTGGAAATCGTTAGGGCTGCGTAGACCTATGTGGTCTCGCGTTGGGCTTAAGGTTGGCATGGAGGCTCTAGTGTGACCGGAGGGATGCCGTCGGCCATATAACACTTCCTCTATGTCGATTGGGCAATCGAGGCACTCACTTAAATCATACGCCTCGTGAGCTTACTCGTAAGCATTAGCTATCCTGCCCATTTATGTCATGGGATCGCTGCTTGTACATGTGGTTGCGAGACAACACCACATTGCGTATTGAAGGTAATATGTCGGTATGCGAAGTAGTCCCAAACACCGTGAGGGGCAAATATTTATTGATGGCATGAATCTAAGCCAAGATCTAAAAGGTTGTCCGTCTCGAGTGAGGTACTCTCAAGGGCGCCAAGGTATCGCACCTAGAAGTCCCGAGTGAGTGTCGAGCACGAGGAATTGCACTGGCATGCGAGTGACCCTTAGTGCTGAGTGCCATTACGGGTTAAGCTCAAGGGTATGAGATACCGCCCTTAGTTGGTCTGAGTCAAAGGATGCGGTGCCTAGCGCTTTGACACAAAGACAACGGACCAAAGGCATGATATCTCTAATGTTGGTACTATATGAAATCTCGTTGATGGTAGCCTGACGGAGACTCCTAAGTCTCCTAGGTGCACGGATGATTCGTGATCCGCTACACGACCCGACTACCAACCTCGCTGAGCCGCACCCCATGACAAGTGGTATCGAGACCGGAATGTCGATCTGTGTTTCAGCTTGAGCTTTGTTGAAGATCTTTCTTCCTTGAGAACTGGATACCAAAATTGTGTCAATTTTTCTTATTAGCCATTGTAGTGGCATTTCAACAAGGGCTTGCAAAGGCGATCTTACGTATTGTGGCAAAGTTGAGAATTTAGTTGGCGTGGGACTTGAGCGAATGGTAGTACTCGAGTTGGCTTTGCAATTGGGCGAATGGTAGTACCTCGGTTGTTTGGTTTCGCTGATGTTCGAAAGATTTGTTCGGTGCAGTTGTTGGCATTAGTGATTTCGCGAATGGTAGTACCCGGTTACGACGTGTTTAATGACTATTTATTCTCTCGCAAGTACGGTTGGCATTTGGTGGATGTGAGGTGAACATCCTCATCGGTAAATTGCGGACGCGCGAGTAACTGTTGGTGCAATCCAATCAATCGGTGTTAACCTTTTGTGGGCTTATTAGACATATTGATCTCCTAGAAGGAGACATGCCTGATCCGTGGTGTGCGTGAGCTACGCCGCCAAGTTGCATCCATGTTTGCGTAGCGCCGCATATTGAGAGGTGATTTGGGTTTGAGACCCATTCGGGCGAGAACTTTAGTGCGGGAAACCGCCACAACACGTTCATGTGCAAAGCTTGGGCTTAATCTTAGTGCGCACAAGCGCCACAAAGACTTGAGGTGCATTGGTTACTAAGAGCCGGAATGGTTATGCGTGAAGCGCCGCACATGAGGTGCAATCGTAACACACCCACCACTAAGTTGCAAGAGTGGAGTGTTCAGCCTTCCCGGTTCGAGCCTGGGCAGATATGAGAATGGGCATGCTCCAAGTGTGGTGCCGCATGTCCCAGCAGCCTATGAGGGACAATAGATTCGGGTCCGGCCTCCAACATGAGTGGGGCAGGCTGACTCTAGAGACAAAATGGGCCGATTCGAGAATGATGTTCCTTAAGGGGATTCCAAATCCTAGAGTATGGGCCTGTGGTTGAGGGATTTTCCAAAGGGATCGAGTTCTATGGAGCATTGGGCTCCTTGGTTACCGATGACGTGTGTCCATCATGGACACCCACGTGAGTGATTTCGAGATGGCCGTTTCGAAGTAATTTGGAAGCCAATAAATGGGAACTATTGGTCTAAGGATTTCGATGGGAACAAGTCGAATGAGGTGTGCTCGTGACGGAGTACACAATCGCATTGAGCAATAAGGCCAGAGGGCTGTGTTAAGAGTTAGCCAGAGGGCCCGGGTTCGTGTCTTCGCTTGAGCCGAGGACCACGAGACCAACCCGCGAAGCTCGCCACGCCAGCCGAAGGTTGACGCGGTGTGCCGAGAGTTAGGCATCACCTTCGAGCGGGGAGGGTGCGTTGATCACGCGCACAACCTTCAAGCTCCTTGCCGTAGAAGTGCGGTGGCCCGAGGGCCGAGAGTTTAGTGATCTATGTGCAGTCAGGCAGGTGCCTCTTTCGACTTGTCCTAGAGGGCACTTGTCTTACGTAGTTTGATCGGGTTTGGTCTGGCCTTGATAGAATTCGGAATCCATATTATGGGGTATGGTTAGTAAGGATTTTTGAGAGGGTAGCCACGGTGGTATTTGAGCGGAGCGCAAGGCTCCTTTAGATGGGTTCTTGGTGTTAGTGAGCACTCTTAGAAGTATCATGTACTCCATACGTTCAGGCAAATCGACCCGGTTTAATTCGGAGAACTTGTCGCTGGTCTTGGACTTGACAATGAGGGAGTAGCATGATTTGAGCTAGAGTGGCAATCTAACACCATCGGTGGGTTTTTCGTTATATCGAGGCATGGAGATAATGATTCCTGCCAAGATTAGATTGGGTGTGCGCCGAAGAGAGGCAACATCCGGGAGGAGATGGAGGTAGAGTGTCGGGTTCGTTGCCCAAGTATTTTCATGATGAGATGGGCAGCGCATGTACATAGAGCAGGTTGTGTGTGCATGCGTTGACGAGGACGTCAACGGATCGAGAGGGGGAGGATGTCACAGGGCGCTTTCCATATTATTCAGAGTACCCAGGATTGCCCCGGAATTACGAAGGATTATGTTGGATAGTTGCCCTGCGATACGAATAAGGTTGGGGACGAGCGACAGTGGTCGGCGTCCGGAGTGGGTCCGTGAGCGAGCAGGACCTTGAGTCGTTGAGAAGAGGGCTTTAAGAGAATAGTTTCGTGGAACTCTTGGAGTGGGGAGTTCCTTGGAGTGTTGGGAAGGTCTCCACCAAGTTTCACAACTAGACGGTTCCGTTTGAGTAGCGAACGATGTGAAGTATCGAGATGCTGCAGTGCAGTGGCATTGTAGTAGTTTCAGAATATTGCAGAGGCAATTCCTCACTCCTCGAGTATCGGATGGGGCTGAAACTTTGGGGACTTATATATAATGTTGTAAGCTACTCTACGGTTCAAGCGGATAAGGATTTGGAGTTCGGATGAGGGAGTTACGCTCGATGTGCTTCCTCGGCCAATCAATGTCTAGTGCAATTACAAGGCATTGTTTTTCTAAGCCTATTATAGGGGGGACAGTCCTTAGATGGGCAATGGTGGCCAAGCGGCCAGTCTTCCTCGTGATGTCGAGTACCAAGCGTGCAATCTTCCTAGAGGTAAGGGTGGCCTCTAGGGAGCCAACTCTAAGCATTCGAAGTGTGCGAGGAGTTCCCGAGCGAGTTGGAAATCGTTAGGGCGGCGTAGGACCTATGTGGTCTCAAGGCTGGGCTTAAGGTTAGCATGGAGGCTCTAGTGTGACCGGAGGGATGCCACGGCCATATAGCACTTCCTCTATGTCGATTGGGCAATCGAGGCACTCACTTAAATCATACGCCGTGAGCTTACTCGTAAGCATTAGCTATCTGTTCCGCTATGTCGCGGGGGATCGTTGGCTTGTACATGTGGTTGCGAGACAACACCACATTGCGGATTGAAGGTATTATGTCGGTATGCGAAGTAGTCCCAAACACCGTGAGGGGCAAATATTTATTGATGTCATGAATCTAAGCCAAGATCTAAAAGGTTGTCCGTCTCGAGTGAGGTACACTCAAGGGCGCCAAGGTACCGCACCTAGGAAGTCCCGAGTGAGTGTCGAGCACGAGGAATTGCACTGGCATGCGAGTGACCCTTAGTGCGAGTGCCACACGGGTTAAGCTTGAAGGGTATGAGATACCGCCCTTAGTTGGCCTGGAGTCAAAGGACAGCGGGTGCCTAGCGCTTGACGCAAAGACAACGGACCAAAGGCATGATATCTCTAATGTTGGTACTATATGAAATCTCGTTTATGGTAGCCGGACGAGACTCGGAAATCTCCTAGGCGCACGGTGATTCGTGATCCGCCGCACGACCCGACGGCCTGAACTCGCTGAGCCGCACCCCGTGACAAGTGGTATCGAGACCGGATTGTCGATCCGTGTTTGGGCTTGAGCTTTGTTGAAGATCTTTCTTCCCTTGAGAACCGGATACCAAAATTGCCAATTTTTCTTATTAGCCATTGTAGTGGCATTTCAAAGGGCTTGCAGGCGATCTTACGTATTGTGGCAGAGTTGAGAATTTAGTTGGCAAGTAGGACTTGAGCGAATGGTAGTACCTCGAGTTGGCTTTGCAATCGGGCTAATGGTAGTACCGGTTGTTTGGTTTCGCTGATGTTCGAAAGCTTTGTTCAAAGTAGTTGTTGGCATTAGTGATTTAGGCGAATGGTAGTACCCGGGTTACGACGTGTTTAATGACTATTTATTCTCTAAAAGTACGGTTGGCATTTGGTGGATGTGAGGTGAACATCCTCATCGATAAATTGCGGACGCGCGAGTAACGGTGTTGGTGCAATCCAATCTGAATCGGTGTTAACCTTTTTGTGGGCTTATTAGACATCTTGATCTCCTAGAAGGAGACATGCCGGTGAGCCGGGTGGTGTGCGTGAGCTACGTGCCTCGCCAAGTTGCATCCATGTTTGCGTAGCGCCGCAGATTGAGAGGTGATTTGGGTTTGAGACCCATTTGGGCGAAAATTCAACATGAAACCGCCACAAAGACGCCTAGGTGCAAATCTTGGGCTTAATCTTAGTGCGCAAGCGCCACAAAGCTTGAGGTGCATTGGTTACTAAGAGCTTGAATGGTTATGCGTGAAGCGCCGCACATGAGGTGCAATCAGAATACGCCCACCACTAAGTTGCAAGAGTGGAGTGTCACTTCCCGGTTCGAGCCTGGCAGAGATATGAGAATGGGCATGCTCCAAGTGTGGTGCTGCATGTCCCAGCAGACTATGAAGGACAATAGATTTGGGTCTGGCCTCCAACATGAGTGGGGGAGGGCCAGACTCTAGAGACAAAATGGGCTGATTCGAGAACGATGTTCCTTAATGGGATTCCAAAGCCTAGAGTATGGGCTCTGTGGTTGAGGGATTTTCTGAAAGGGACTGAGTTCTATGGAGCATTGGGCTCCTTGGTTACCGATGAGGTGTGTCCATCATGGACACCCACGTGAGTGATTTCGAGATGGTCGTTTGAAGTAATTTGGAAGCCAATAAATGGGAACTATTGGTCTAAGGATTTCGATGGGAACAAGTCAATGAGGTGTGCTCAGACGAGTACACAATCGTGCGTTGAGAAATAAGGCCGAGGGCTGTGTTACGAGTTAGCCAGCTGCAGGGCCTGGGTTCGTGTCTTCGCTTGAGCCGAGGACCAAATGAGACCAACCCGCGAAGCTGCCATGCCAGCCGAAGGCCGGTGACGCGGTGTGCCGAGAGTTAGGCATCACCTTCGAGCGGGGGAGGGTGTGTTGATCACGCGCACAACCTTCAAGCTCCTTGCCGTAGAAGTGTGGTGGCCTGAGGGCCGAGAGTTTAGTGATCTATGTGCAGCCGTGCAGCCTCTTTCGACTTGTGCTAGAGGGCACTTGTCTTACAGAGTTTGATCGGGTTTGGTCTGCCCTGATAAAATTCGAATCCATATTATGGGGTATGGTTAGTAAGGATTTTTGAGAGGGCAGCCACGGTGGTATTTGAGCGGAGCGCAAGGCTCCTTTGGATGGGTTCTTGGTGTTAGTGAGCACTCTTAGAAGTATCATGTACTCCAGACGTTCAGGCAAATTGACCCGGTTTAATTCGGAGAACTTGTCGCTGGTTTCGGACTTGACAATGAGGGAGTAGCATGATTTGAGCTAGAGTGGCAATCTAACACCATCGGTGGGTTTTTCGTTATATCGAGGCATGGAGAGAATGATTCCTGCCAAGATTAGAGTGGGTGTGCGCCGAAAAGAGGCAACATCCGGGAGGAGATGGAGGTAGAGTGTCGGGTTCGTTGCCCAAGTATTTTCATGATGAGATGGGCAGCGCATGTACATAGAGCATGTTGTGTGTGCATGCGTTGACGAGGACGTCAACGGATCGAGAGGGGGAGAATATCACAGGCGCTTTCCATATTATTCAGAGTACCCGGGATTGCCCCGAATTACGAAGGATTATGTCGATAGTTGCTCGCGACACGAATAAGGTTGGGGACGTGTGATGTTGGTCGGCCCCGAGTGGGTCCGTGAGCGAGCAAGACCTTGAGTCATTGAGAGGAGGGCTTTAAGAGAATAGTTTCGTGGAACTCTTGGAGTGGGGAGTTCCTTGGAGTGTTGGGAAGGTCTCCACCAAGTTTCACAACTAGACGGTTCCGCTTGAGTAGCGAACGATGCGAAGCATCGAGATGCCGCAGTGTAGTGGCATTGTAGTAGTTTCTGCATATTGCAGAGGCAATTCCGCCTTGTCATCCGCAGTTGGTTCTGACCGCAGATGAGTCTTTGTCACAGCTTGGGTCTTCATCACTGCAATCGGATCGATAGGTTCGGTGATCCCGTCTCGATCCGCAGCTGGGACTTCAAGCAGCCTACGCTAGGTCATCAGCCGGGTCCGCAGTGAGTCCACCATTCCAAAGGTCATGTACAATGACTTCTTCAAGGGTCGCTGATTTGAGCTTGTTCTCAATTAGCTCAACTTGCTTCCCGTACTCACCCGTAGATTCATCAAAAACAACATGGGGTGTTTCCTCCACAACTAAGGTTCTTTTATTAAAAACTCTATATGCCTTGCTTCTTTGTGAATATCCCATAAAGAGACCGTCACGCTTTAGCATCAAAGGCATTTAGTTGTGTTTTACCGTTGTTGTGGATGAAACACTTACAACCAAAAATGTGAAAGTAAGCAACAGTGGGAGTTCTATTATTCCAAACCTCATAGGGAGTTTTGCCATGTCTCCCTACTATCATACTCCTGTTCTGGGTGTGACGGGTTGTGTTGACAGCTTCGTAACCTTTGGGCAGTCCGCTTCGCAATCATGGACCTTGCCGCTTCCTTCGTGGTTCTGCTTCTTCTTTCAAAGAATACCATTCTCACAAGGCCCCGATCGCAGAGAGCTCATGCCGGATCCCATTCGATCGCCGTAATCGCTATCGCCTTGTTGAGAAACTCTCCTCCTCTATCCGATCCGATCTTAATTATGGATAGGGATTTCTCATTCGATCCTTCTCACAGCCTCGTAGCTTGGTCAAGGTTTCACTTTTTTATATAGAAGATAATCCAAGTGTACCTTGAATAATCATCTACTATTACAAGTGCATGCTTTCGGCCGCCGTAGTCCTTGGCTTGATAGGACCAAATAGATCCATATGGAGTAGATCTAAGATCCTTGTTGTGAGAGTTGTAGGCTGGACTGGCTTAAACGATGCTCTGGTCTGCTTTTCTTTCTGACATGCATCACAAAGCGCTTCCTTCTTGAATGCTTCATTTGGAAGTCCTCTGACCAGCTTCTGAGAACTGATCTTATTGATGGCTTTGAAGTTCAGGTGACATAGTCTTTTGTGCCACCGCCATCCATTCTCAGCTACTGTCTTGGATAGAAAACAGGAGTTAGGTGTTCCTGTGTTCCAATCAATCATATAGACATCTCTCCTTCTGAAACCTTGTAGCTTTACTTCTCCAGATAAGATATCTATCACCATACACTTCTGTGGTGAAGACTACTAGGTTCTTCTCACACAGAACCGGATTATGCTCAAGAGGTTGTACTTGAGCCCTCGACATAATGAACTTCGGATATCACAATATTTCCTGCAGCTCTCTCCAAAGCCCTTTGTTTGTCCTTTTTAGAGATATATCCAAAGGTTACATCGACCTCTTTCTTTGGTGTATTCGACAAAGATCTTCTTGTTCCTGGCCATGTGCCTCGAGCATCCGTAATCTACAAACCATTCTACACCTCCAAAATTTGAGCTTGTGGAGATGTGGTTGTAGTCCTTCCACCTTTTCTCGCAATCGACAAGCAGAGATTTAGGTACCCAAATCTGTGGGTCCTTTGGGGTTAGCCGGTTTCCTAGAGAATTGATTTCTCCTCGGATTGTGAAAGTAGTTACCGTTATTATAACCTCATAAGGTGTGTAAGGTCGAGGTCCGAATCTCCGTCTGGATCAGATATCGGATATTCCTCAAAATTTTGATAGTGTGGGCCATTTCTAAATCTTGGCCGAGACCATTTATTAAATCTTTGAGGTCTCCACACTTGTTCATTTTGGAAATCGGGATAACATTGAGGTTTCCATCCGCCTCCCATTTTGAAACTGCTTAGGAGTTGTTGGTAATAGTGGGCATATTGTCTGGCCGCCGCTTTTGCTGGGCTATCGCTTAGTCGCTGCCTAGGTGGTCTTGTGTAACCCGACCGCAACCTAGACATGTGACTGGCCGTTGTTTGTTTTTAAATATCGGTTTATATGTAGGCTCAACAATGAGACAATTGTTTTTCCCTTGATAAACTTTCTTTAGAACTAGAGGGAGTGTGAGGATCATATCCAAGGCCCGATTTGGAATATAGTGGCTTTTTATTGGTACACAATTCTTCCAGATTGAAGACGCCTTCAGGAAGTTATTTCATACCGAGTCTTATTTACTCGTGTCACCTTAGTAAACTCACTTTGGCATGAGCAAGTGCACTGATTTTTCTTAAGTAAAATGGTTAGTCTGCTTATCTCACCGTATTAACATCACCGGTTTTTAAAGTCACCGCAGCTTATCTCAACCTTATTCAGATCTAGCCGAGTTTTTCGAAATCATTTTTCACCGCCTATTCTCATCTTGCGCTTGAGTCTTCTCTGCCGATACGCTTTGGTGTGCAGATTTGAGTGTCTCAAAATCTTGAAATAATCGATTTATCGATTCGTGCATATCCATATCTTGTGACATGGCCGAGCTATTATTTGAACCTGGGTTTAGAAGTTACCTCTTCATCATCTAGGTTTGCCATCGTGCACTATACTCTTCATCTTCATCAGAAAGAATCCACGCTTGATTCGACATGCTCCCGGTCTTCTCCGATGAGGGCCTTTCGCCTATCTTCTTTTCGCCCACCTCCTTCTTGGTTTCGTCCTTCTGAGCCTGTGACACTCCATTCGATGTGTCCGGTCTTGTGACAGCTTGTAGCTCTCTACTTTCCAGCTTCCACTTTCTCGGTTCCTTCTCGGATTCTCCTTATAATTTTTCTTGTATTCGGAGTAGTTTTTTCTAAAGTTGCCGAACCTTTGCATTATAAACGCCATTTCTTCCTCAAAATCTAGTGGATTTGGAGGTTTTACATCGATAGGCTCTCGGCAGGGACTCGCCGCAAATGCTATTCCCTTCTCTCGCAGCTCGCTTGAGGATGAACTTGAAGCTCTAACTCATAAGCCTTCGCATCGAGAAGAGCTCTCGGATCTTTATCTTATTCAGTCCTCGACTCTCTCATGGCCACGGCCTTCATGCTCCATTCAAAGTTGAGAGATCGAGAGAACCTTCTGCCATTTCCCGTTGCCATAGGTTTTGCCGAGGAGTTGATCTCATTAATAATCTCTGAACCTTGTGTCCACTTGATCTATGGATTCGCCGTTTCTTCATTTTGAAATTGTCAAACTTTGAATGGCGATTGACAATTTATTTTCTTTGATTAGCTCTGCCTTCACACATTAGAGCTAATGTGTCCTGCATTTCCTTGGCATTCTTGCGCTCTTGATCTTGACCATGGTGGATTTGTCAAGAGTCCGATATAATACATCTCTCGGCCCGGCTATCAAGATTGGCGCCTTTCTTTCTTCGGGAGTCACTCTGTCCTCTTCTTAGGAATTTTCTCGGCTTCCCCGCCGCGATCTCCTCTCGCCGTGTTGTCCTTCTCAAGATGAATGGACCATCCTCTATGATGCACAACATGTCATCATGAATCGAAGATAAGTGTGCCTCGCACTTTATCTTCCATGTATCATACTCACAACCGAAAACACAGGAGTCTAGAATGCATGTGTTCCATTATAAAATGAGAGTAGAGATATATATCCGATATAGATCTCGGTTAGTGAAATAAATGAACCAACCTCTCCGATACCACTTGTAGGTCACAAGTCGTCTGTACAAGTCTAGAGGGGGTGAATAGACTTGTAGAAACTCTTAAACTCTTTTTCACGAAGAGAAGGTTTCTTCAGCTGATAGGAAAACAAATGACATGGAGTCGCTTGTTCTTTAATATATGCTAAGTCACCGATGACGAATAGAAAGCAACTAATGAAACACTTAACAATGAATGCAAAGTAGCTTAAAGTATGATGCAATAAAACAAGAAAGAACGCAGCGATTATAGTGGTCTCAGGTGGGGTAATCCTCTACTAATCCACTTTTCTCCAAACTACTTGGAGATGAATTCACTATAATTCTCAACCAAAGGATAAATATTACGTTGATTCAAACAAAACTACAATAGCTTCCAACCAAAGGAAATCCGTGCCGTTGTACCACACTGATCGCCTTGCACCTCTTGATCCTCGATCCTCGGATGCCTTTACGCCTCTAACTTCAACCAAAGAAGTACCCCGAACTCAGGATTATAGACAAGAGTTTTTGTCTTCTCCAACTAAGAGCTTCTTTAAGTATGAACTTTTAGAACCGCTCTTTTCACGATGTTATAGAGTGCTTTTGATTGCTTGAATGCTTTGATCGCTTGAAAGTATGTTTGCACCGGTGATTGCTCGGCCAAATCTTCGGATATATATAGGTCACGATCTCCGAGCTTTTTCCTTGTAGCCGTTGCAAATCTTTTGAACAAATCCGTCCGTTGGAGGGAGACTTCTTTGTTTAATCTTTCCGAACGTTGCAAGGTCGATTCCCATTATTTTAATCTATCTTCCGACTGCTAGAAGACTCGCATGTGATGCGCCGAATCTTTTGATTATAAAACGATTAAAGTCTTCAAGGTGGGTCTGGATAGCTTTTTTAATTCATATCTCTCATGGAATCACTCCAATTTGTCTCTTCACGTTGCATGTGACTTTCCGTAATACTTGACTTTTCAACGCATGCCGACGTGGACTTGGAGTACTTGGTCGACTTCGACCAGCCGATGAGCGCTAACATCTCTCAGCCTGACCTCTCCGATGTTCACCGCTTGTGACTTATCCGATCGTGTGACTTGTCCGAGGTACCTTGGTCAGCTGGTCAAACTTTTCCGATAAATTGTGTTGACCGTAACTACTCGACTCGACTGACCGATCCTCTCTCGATGGACTTAGTCAGACTCAAGACTTAGCCGATTTTAGCCTAACAAACTTTCGCTTACGTAAAATACTCATTCGTTCTTCTTTACATTTTGCCAAGTTTTATACTTAACATATTTGGCCTATGGAAGATACTCATTTGGTTCTTCCTTACATTTTTGCCAAGTAATAAACATTTGTTTTTATATTAATGACATCATCAAAATCTAACAAGTATTCCTAACACCAAGATATGGATGATGGCCGTGCGTGATGATTGTGCACGAGTGATGTCTTAGTGTCTTCTACCTTTTTATCTTTTGTGGTTTTTTAAACTAATAGAAGTACTCGAGTACTTAAGAATTCTTGTTTATCCTGATTGTATTGTTGTCTATTATGTTTGTGTTTGATGATGGTGTTATGATTGACCGGTTGAACCGGTGGATTATTTTTATTTGGCGTCTTTAGGACGAGGTGCTATTTTGTTGTTTCGTGAGTCGGTGAGTATGATGTTTGTTCACTGGTGGGTCCCATATAGGGATTCACTACACTGTAATATACCTCGAATATCTTGGCGGTGTTACACGTATTCGGTCATGGTTAGCTTTATGTAGCCATATCAAGAGTGAAGATCATGAAAGACTAGAAATCTTTTCTTGCGATGAGAATGGTGTAATCATAAAATGTAACAAATAGTATAGTTTATAAATAAGTATTATAAAATTTATAATGAACGATTTAGATATTATATATTTACATAAAAATTCTTTTTGTGTTCTCGTAATTACACAGTGTTATACTAGTTAACTATGAGTCCCCAAACCTCGTTTACACCGCAAGTGATAAAATGGATTCAACTTTATCGCTTAAAAAATATAAAATAAAAAGAGAATTAATTTTTTTGGTTGTTAATTAGACAATTAAATTATTTTTGTAACATTATTTGGACAATCACAGGGGAATGCATGGTATAATTTCAATAATTTTTATTTGTTTACAATATTTTATAGTTACGTGTGTGTATATATATATATATATATATATATATATATATATATATATAGAGGTTTACAATTACAGGATTTGTGCTATATTTTTTGGGAAATAAAAATTGAGAATATCAAATTTGAAACCAAATTTAATTTTTAAACGGATTAGCTTTTAAGGAAAATGATATTGATTTTTTTTTCCCACACACGCACATGAGGGGGATCGTCCCCTGTCCTGAGTACCCCCCAAAGAGGCTCGAGCTCACCCCTAATCTAGAGGTAAGTTTGCCAGCATGACCTGATCGCCTCATTGTCCCTCACTTGGGTTACATGCAATGATATTGATTTTTTATAGTTTCAAAGACTAAGAAAATGGACGATATTTTTATCTTTATATAATTTTTTTCTAATATAACCGAATCAATTTGGAGACAGATTTGCATAATTTTATCTTAGAACAAAAAGAATAAATTTATTTTTTAATGAAAATAATTTTAGCAAAGAATTATAAAAATAAAACGTTGTTATAATTTATAAATCTATTACGCTTATGTTCATTAAATAAACCTTATTTTTAAATTGAAATTTATATAACATTATCGAAATGAGGGACATAAGCTTCTATTTATGAAGGATATAAGCAATAAGTACAAATATCAATACTAGAATTTCATGGGCACATTAAGTACATGATTTATTACATATTCCTAAATTTTCTCCAATCAATTAAATTCATTTTATGTATCATTAGACCAAAGCTGTCTTCTACATTCCAGAAGTACACCTCCTCCGGGTCACATGGTATTTGATAGTCCCATAAAAAGTTATTTGTATCATTGGAATGGCTCGACTGTGCATGAAACTAGAAAGTACTTGATGTAATCCATCTTTGTAGTTATAATATGGCTGAACTTGATGAAGGTTCTCTCCGTAGCCGCTGCCACCGTCATCGTCATCGGCCCTTGTCCTTGATCGTAATGATTATGATTTTGGTTGATGCCGACATTGATACTGTTGTTCTGAATTTAAAGTGGTTGAACATCTTCGATATTTTTATTATCTTCATAATTAGGTTGCAACACCACAAGATTATTATTGACTTGATCCACATAGTCATCATCATCATCGACATCCTTTATTTTTTTGTTGTTTCTCTCGTATATTCGACAAAGGACCCAATCATCCAACTGCAACAATAAATGAAAAAAATAATTGTCAGAAAATAAAATAAAAGAAGCAAAATAATATTGAAGATTATAAAAAATTGATCTAGAGTAACAAAAAAAAGTATATATATGTACCCTCGTGTTATTACTACTTGGAGTCGTAGAAGAAGTATCGAGCGTGTACTCATGCATGATCCAATTGGTCTTTTCTTCATCGGATTTATTTTTTCCATAATAGAAAACCAAAACCTTTTTCTTTCCAACTACTTTTCCGTTGGATCGGATTAGTTTATCACCTCCTATTGCCTTCCACCAACCTATCCCTCCTTCTACCGATCGCTTTGGTCGATTTCCATTCGATACCTCCGATCCTCATAGTGAAGAAGTACCATTCTTTATTTCCAAGTGGAGAATAATTCTCTGCACGTAAAAGACAAGTTTAAAAGACGAAGATTATTATAATTTTATCAATACAAAAATTAATATCCATGTCTTGATATGCATGCATGCATGATAGAGATTACTAGTATCAAATATCAAATAAAGTTTCAAAAACGATGTATAATCCAATTTCTTATTTTATGAAAATACACAATATGATCAATCCTTTGTATATATGTAAACTTGATTATCAAAAAGCAAAGACTATATGAGATCAAGAAATTAAATAACCTGTGAGATATTTGGGAGTAAATTTATAAAGATTAACTTCACTAATCTCTCGCAATCGGGATCGGCTCATTATTCACCTTCTTCCTTAGATAACCAATAATGAGTTCCTTATCTCGGCATAAAACGATACCCCGTGGATAACAAGGGCTACATGCACTGACTTTGATGCACGGCTTTGCCGATTACTAATCATGACAATATTATTATTATTACTATTATTACGACTAATATTTTCGCTTGAACGGGTCAGGCGGCCGGCGGTCAGAAGGCAATGGCGGTGGCTAACGGCGAGGTCGACGGCGACGGAGGCAGCTGGCCGCAACAAGTGAGGGCGGCGACAATGGTCGGGCTAGGCGGTGCTCGGCCGATTTTTTTCTTTCGCTCGAGCCACGTGCCGATAACGTGTTTGAGGAGAAAAGTAAAGACAACAATCAATCAGATTGATAACAATGAATAGAGGGGCCTTTATATAGGCATTACAAAGAGAGTCTTTCCATACATAGGATTCTTAGTTAAGGTAAGACATCTAACAGATCCAACTACTTATGGAAGAGTCTAGAACCTACCATAACTCTTATCCCCTACAACTAGTATTAGGTAAGACACCAATACGGGAAGGATTTTAACATGTTTGAGGAGAAAAGTAAAGACAAAGAATCAATCGTATTGATAACAATGAATAGAGGGGCCTTTATATAGGCATTACAAAGAGAGTCTTTCCATACATAGGATTCCTAGTTAAGGTAAGACATCTAACAGATCCAACTACTTATGGAAGAGTCTAGAACCTACCATAACTCTTATCCCCTACAACTAGTATTAGGTAAGACACCAATACGGAAGGATTTCCTAACACTCCCCTTGTGTCGAACACTAATACTAACATGGTGCACAATGTGTTGCCTCGGTAAAAACCTTTCCAAGTCAAATAAAACCCCGTGGGAAAACAAAGACTTTGGTGAGGAAAAGAGCGCAACGCACCAACTACAAATGTCGAATCATGTGAAGTATACTCCCGAGGTATACATGACACCATTCCATCGAGCCTTCTTTAGTTGAGCTCGGATAATCGATACATTCCGATGCTTCTCACATGTTTCTCAAATGTAGATTTCGCAGAGACTTAGTTAACAAGTCTGCGATATTCTCATCTAACTCACTTGTTTCACTTCGATATTCAGCAATTTCTCGCCGCCGATTATAGAAGGACTTCGCGCAATATGCTTGGTATTGTCACCCTTTATGAAACCTAACTTCATCCGCTCAATGCATGCCGCATTGTCCTCAAAGATGCAAGTAGGAGTTGTCAGTGGGATCTAATCCACACGTTCCTCGTATATGGTCTATGATCGATCGAGCCAAATGCACTCCCTTACGGATTCGCAATGCAATTATCTCCGCATGGTTCGAGGAAGTAGCAACTATGGTCTCGCTTGGTAGATCGCCAAGATATCGCCGTATTCCCAATGGTGAACACATAACCAGCTTGGGAACGTCCTTTATGCGGGTCGAGAGATAATCGCATCAAGAAATCCAACTAAAGTGTCGTTAGATTCTCTCGCATAAGGGGTAAGCTTGCTCGCATTAGCACTTCCGTAGTCAAGCTACCATGCTTAGCCGCAATATCGAGGAAGATCGACGGTCGGTATGCATCGCCTTCACCTCAACAATTCCTTTCTAATATCACTCTTTTGCGTAGGGAAAGAACAATCCAAGGTCACCGGAGCCTTTCAAGTATCGAAAGATGTGTTTTACTCCATTCCAATGCCTTACCGTGGGAGCGGAGCTAAATCTCGCTAACAGATTCACAGAGAATGCGATGTCTGGACGAGTACATTGAGCCGTATACAACAACGCACCGATTGCGCTAAGGTACGGTGTTTCGCTCCAAGGACCTCTTCATCCTCCTCTTTAGGACGAAACGGATCCTTGTTCATTTCCAGACTTCACCAATCATGGGGGTAGCAAGAGGATGTGCTTTGTCCATGCTAAATCGCCCGAGCATTTTATGGACATAGGCAGATCGATGAATGAGTATACCATCATCTCGATGTTCTAGCTCTAAGCCCAAGCAGAATCGAGTCCTCCTGCATCTTTCATCTCGAATTCGGATTTAAGGTAGCGGGCCGTTTCATTGACCTCATCTATGGTACCGATGACATTCATGTCATCTACATAGACGGCTACAATCACGAATCCTCGCATCTCTGCTCTTTTCACGAATATGCATGGACAGATGTCACCGTTCTGTATCCCTTCCCAACCAAGTATTCACTTAGGCAGCTTGTACCACATCCTTCCGGATTGTTTCAAGCCATATAGTGAACGACGCAATTTCACAGCCAGACGCGCTCCGTGGTTTAGAGCTACTTGATTTGCCCATGAAATCCCTTCTGGGACTTTCATATAGATATGCGTATCTAGATCCCCATAAAGATACGCTGTAACCACATCCATAAGCCGCATGTTCGCTTTTCTGACACTACCAAACCGACTAAGTAGCAGAAAGTGATGATGTCCATAACGGAGAATACGTCTCTCGTAGTCAATGCTGTGGCGCCGCGAGAAGCCTTGGGCAACTAGTCTCGCTTGTAACGCATGACCTCATCCTTATCATTGCGTTTACGAACAAAGACCCATTTATGTCCAATCGTTTAACGCCCACGGTATTGGCTCGATACGCCAAATACCTCACGCTTAGCCATCGAGTCTAGTTCACCGCATTGCATCTTTTCATTTCGCCAATCGCTCGTTGTTGACACTCAAAGAACCGAGCCGGATCAGCCGCCGCCTTCAATAATTTCTTGAGCGACGGAGTAGGCAAAAGCATCGCCGACTAGCGTGGACGACTGGCCCAATAAGACGTATTCACTGCATATTGCATCGAGATTTCTTTATTTTCCGACATCAACAAAGTTTCCGACGCGTCCGTCGATTGTTCCATTGTTGATTCGAGGACATATCCGTAGTCGAGATAATCTCGTGTGACGGAGTCACCGTGTCGATGATGAGAGGATTTTGTGCCTCCGTTCCTCTTCTCTTCGAGGTTCGGTATCCTTTCTACCCACCGGCCTCCTCTTTCGAAAGGTGGATAAGAGCACCAAGCAGCCTGCCCCACCACTAAGGTTGACGCCGGTGGCATCATTCCTTTGGGCGGCTGAACCTTGCCCTATAACCGGGACTTCCAACCTTGAAGGAACATTCGCATGGGAATGGTAGATCTTGTCACTTTCGCAGACGCAAAGCCGCCGGGCATCGAATCCGCAACTTTCAAGATCGAGAATACGCTGCACTTCTAGCTCGGATTGAGCTGCAAGGGATCTTGATGAGGTAAGGAGGGAGCACACTGCATAATTTCTGGCGTTCAATCGAATCGCTCGATTCTCTCTCCCCTAACGACGGAAGTTTGTCTCATCAAAGTGACAATCTGCAAATCTTGCAAAGGAATGTATCTCCGTCAAAGGTTCCAAATAGCGGATAATTTTAGGCGATTCATAGCCAACATATATACCTAATCGCCTTTGCGGACTCCATTTTAGTACGCTGTGGAGGCGTAATTGGCACATATACCGCACAACCAAAAATGCGTAAGTGTGAAATATCGTGCTCATATCCGCTACTAACCGGTACGCACTAAACGGTTGATCGGCAGTGGGTCGAAAGCGAATAAGTATAGCCGCATGCAAAATTGCATAACCCCATGCAAAAATCGGCAAGTTGGTGCGCAATACCAATGCTCGGGCGATAAGTCAGAATCGCTTAATCATAGCTCGACAAGGCCATTCTATGAATGAACGTGGGGGACGGGATGTTCAACATCAATTCCAATCGACATGCAATAGTCGCCAAAAGACTTTGACGTAAACTCTCCAAAGATTGTCCAATCTTAATGACGAGATTGGGAAGTCGGGGTGGTTAGCCCGTAATTTGATGATTTGTGCTAGGAGTTTAGCAAATGCGCGTTTCTTGTGGATAGCAGAGCGACGTGTGACCATCGCGCCGATGCATCAACCGTAACCATAAAATATCTAAATGGTCCGCACTCGTGAATAGGTCCACATATGTCCCCTTGAATTCTTTGTAAGAAGCGAATATTTTGTGTTGAGTCTTTAGCAAAGGACGGAGAGGGTATCAACTTTGCTAGTGAACAGCTTTACAAAACGATTTATGGGCATTAGAAATTGCCACTAAGCCTCGGGATTTACGAGAGATGCACCGTCAACCTTATTAGGGCGTGCGATCTTTAGTCCCTGATACGGTATCAAGCTCACTCACATCAATGCCGATATCGAGTGGTGCTTCCAATCATTTTCTGGACTTGAAAACGGATGACCATGTGAGTTTTTCAAAATGCGAATCATCATGTCGCTATCTGTGGTGACCGAGTCGGTCATGCCATAGTTGGTATGCTTCGAATCACACGCTTCGTGACTCACAAAGATAGATTCAATAACCCTTATTGTAGTCCGGTATAAACCACTACTTAGACTCATAAGTTTCTCGAGAACGCGGCGCCTTCCGCATTCCGCGCAGTAACACACAAAAATTCTGTTCCATTCTCACAATGTGTATCAAGGTGATAACCGTTGGCACGGATGTCCCTAAAACTTAGCAAGGTTCGGTTTGCTCTTGGGGCATAGAGAGCATTTGTGACACATTAATATGCGTACCATTAGGTAGCAAGAAATGAGCAGGTCCCCTCCCTTGAATTACTTGGGAGGAACCAATCATTGTTGTCACTGAGGATATGTATGGCACAATATCCTTGAATAATTGCCTATTCCGAAGAATAGTGTGGGTTGTTCCACTATCAGCAAGGCACTCAATTTCGCCACGAGACATCTACAATAAGACATGAAACTCAATTAGTCTTAGGTTTAGATACATAGCGAAAACTCATTTACATCGAGTTTGGGGAAATTCGACCAAGTTGGTTAGGATCAAAGTTAGCACAATCGCTGGAAATAATTTCCGCGCAGCTTGATCTTTGTTCACTAAAACAGCAATAACTTCTTCGTTAAGAAGTCTATGGACGAACGGTCAGTTGTTCTGGAAACTAGACTTCCGTATCTTTCTATCCATAGGTCGTGCACTTTCTGGATCATTAAACTCATATCTCAGTGCTCGTTTTAATTTGCTATTTTGGTATTTCCCTATTGTTGAGTGAAAAGAAGGTTTAAGCCTTTTCAAAGGCATTATTTTTGATACGATTATATTGATATTTTGCCTTAGGATCGTTTATATACTTCATAACGATTCTTTGTTTACGATTTATATCTCTTATAATTATCCTTTCGTAACTCCAACTTGGTAGACTTGCAGAGAAAGTAGGAATGTCAGACATGCCTAAGGCCGTTTAAAACCACCGATTCCGCTTTGAACTCTCAAAGCATAAACAAATACCAAGGAGGATGCGCCTAGTCTTGATCAAAAGTTTTGATGAAATCTTACCAATGTATCAAATTTTTTTTTAACCAAGCGATTCGTTGCTAGCAATTATTTTGTGATAAACCAAACATGCTTTCAAGGGAAAAATAAAATTCATCTTTGCACAATCACAGCAATTAAAAGAATTTTATTCATCATAGCCAACTTTATTACATTCATGAAAATCCAAAGTAGTTCTCGAAAACTAGAAACAAGACAAAACATAACCAAAGCGTAAAACTAGTCAAAGTCGGCAACATCCATATGTTGGTCTTTGTCCGCAATGGTGAGAGGAGGGATCTCACTGATCTCAATATGGTTCACCTCCGTATTCTCATTATCTACTTCCATGTAATTCGACTCTTGAGCCAAATATTGTTTATAGTGCTTGTAGTAAGCTTGGATGTTCTTTGGCGCTTTGCAATTGCGGTAAGTATGCTTCTTCGATCCGCAAGTATAGCAATTTCGGCCTTCCTTTGGAGTGGTTCCATTCCCGGCGGCAGGAGGCGGCCCACGTGGTTGGGTTCCACTAGGTCCCGTGGCCGAGCCACCTTGCCTCTTCCATACGTTGGAACGACGACCTCGTCTTTTCCCTTGCTTGCTCGAGTCATGCATCCGTGGTGCTTGCAAAAACTGAGTAGTGTTGCCTTTTCTATTTTGTCGTGGTGCTTTCCTGTGGGTAGCCTGATTTACTTCCGGAATCGGCTTCGTACCAGCTGGGCGCGCATTGCTATTGAGAATAATCTCATGGTGCCTTTCTTTTTTCGCGGGGTGGGAGATAAGGTCACTAAAGTTCTTAATTCTCCCTTCCTCATAGGCAACGCGTAGCTGATGGGCAATTACACTTGCTCCCACGGGAAACGTGTTAAGAGTCTTCTCGATCAAATCTTGATCAGACTTCTTGACACCACAAAAACCAAGATCAGCGCGAAGATCGAGGACAGCTTGATTATAGGCTTCCACATTCGCATAATCCAAGAATCGGATTTGCTCCCACCGAAGTTGCAATTCGGGGAAGCGCCGATCATGCACATTATTAAATCGTTGTTCGAGTGTGTCCCATAGTTCTTTAGGGGTTTGTAAGTTCATATAACACTTTTTCAACAACGGATGTATATGTCTACGCAAGTACATCAGTGCATTAGCCTTGGTTTCCTCGCTCGGTTCTTGAGCGGTAGGCTCGTTAGAGGGAAAGATGGTGGTAGTAAATCTCTTACCGACGAACGCCAAGCGAACGTCTGAGACCCACCTATGGTACTCCTTACCAAAGATGGTCAAGGATGTCGAACTCCTGATGAACATCGAGCTTTGTGCCATCTACAAGATATAAACAAGAGGAAGTTAGTCTTGTTGGATTTTCAGTGACAATGTAAACGGTCACAATCGATGCTTTTAAAAGCGTGTAACATAACCGTTACTCGATTTACTTCCCTTAATTGTTGTTTAGTAAAGTCGACAAAAAACGGCGATATCAGATCGCACCCAGATACGTGGTGTATGCAACAACCACAAGTATCGACTTTTCAATAATTCCGTGACTCCCCCAGGACCGTCACATAGTTTTCTTCGACACGCAGAGATACCGACTTCTCTCGCGGTCTCATCCACCGCAAAGTAGTGTGGGAGATAAAGAACCCAAAACCCGTGTCCCCAAAAGAAAAATTCCCAAAAAAGAGAGAATTGAAAAGGGACAAGTCAGATAGTTACCTTGATTATAAAATTAGGCACGTGATGAATCTGTGTTGTGCGTCGATCTACCGGTTGGTACTCGATGTGACGACGTGAAACCGGAGGCGCAATTTTGACGGCTTCCGAAGATAAGTTGATGTTCGGGTTTTGGTCCGAGAGTCGGAACTGGGTCGGACTAGGCTAGACTGGAGCTGGTCGGCGGCGGTCCGCGGCGGCGGTCGGCGGTGGTCGGCGGCGCTCCGCGGCGGCGGTCCGGCGGCGGAGGCGGCGGCCGGGCAGCTGGGCGGCCAGGCTGGGCGGCGGCCGTGGCGTGGTCCGGCGGCTCGGGTGGCGAGGTCCGGCAGCCTGGGCGGCGATGTCCGGCGGCGAGGTGGTCCGATGGCGGTGGTCCGGCGCGGAGGCGCTGACGCCCGGCGGCGAGCAACTGGGACGGCGGCGCTCGGGCGGCCGAGGTCCGGAGGCGTGGAGGTCCGCGGCGGAGCACTGGGCAAGCAGCTGGCGGTGGTCGGGCGGGCTGTGGCGCTGGCGGTCAGAGCGGGCTGGGCGGCGGTGGCTAACGGCGGAGGCCGACGGCGACGGAGGCAAGGCAATGGCCGCGTGAGGGCGGCGACGATGGTCGGGCTAGGCGGTGCTCGGCCGATTTTTTTTTCTTTCGCTCGAGCTACGTGGCCGATAACGTGTTTGAGGAGAAAAGTAAAGACAAAGAATCAATCAGATTGATAACAATGAATAGAGGGCCTTTATATAGGCATTACAAAGAGAGTCTTTCCATACATAGGATTCCTAGTTAAGGTAAGACATCTAACAGATCCAACTACTTATGGAAGAGTCTAGAACCTACCATAACTCTTATCCCCTACAACTAGTATTAGGTAAGACACCAATACGGGAAGGATTTCTAACACTCCCGTGTCGAACGCTAATACTAACATGGTGCACAATGTGTTGCCTAAAAAACCTTTCCAAGTCAAATAAAACCCCGTGGGAAAAACAAAGACTTTGGTGAGGAAAAGAGCGCAACGCACCAACTACAAATGTCGAATCATGTGAAGTATACTCCCCGAGGTATACATGACACCATTCCATCGAGCCTTCTTTAGTTGAGCACGGATAATCGATACATTCCGATGCTTCTCACATGTTTCTCAAATGTAGATTTCGGCAGAGACTTAGTGAACAAGTCTCGATATTCTCATCTAACTCACTTGTTTCACTTCGATATTCAGCAATTTCTCGCCGTTTTATAAAAGAACTTCGGCGCAATATGCTTGGTATTGTCACCCTTTATGAAACCTAACTTCATCCGCTCAATGCATGCCGCATTGTCCTCAAAGATGCAAGTAGGAGTTGCCGTAGTGGGATCTAATCTACACGTTCCTCGTATATGGTCTATGATCGATCGGAGCCAAATGCACTCCCTTACGGATTCGTGCAATGCAATTATCTCGCATGGTTCGAGGAAGTAGCAACTAGGGTCTACTTGGTAGATCGCCAATATATCGCCGTATTCCCAATGGTGAACACATAACCAGCTTGGGAACGCCCTTTATGCGGGTCGAGAGATAACCGGCATCAGCAAATCCAACTAACGTGTCGTTAGGATTCTCTGCATAAGGGGTAAGCTTGCTCGCATTAGCACTTCTGGTAGTCAAGCTACCATGCTTAGCTGCAATATCAGAGGAAGATCGATGGTCGGTATGCATCGTCTTTACCTCAACAATTCCTTTCGGAATATCACTCTCTTTTGCGTAGGGAAAGAACAATCCAAGGTCACTGGAGCCTTTCAAGTATCGAAAGATGTGTTTTACTCCATTCCAATGCCTTATCGTGGGAGCGGAGCTAAATCTCGCTAACAGATTCACAGAGAATGCGATGTCTGGACGAGTACATTGAGCCAGATACAACAACGCACCGATTGTGCTAAGGTACGGTGTTTCTGCTCCAAGGACCTCTTCATCCTCCTCTTTAGGACGAAACGGATCCTTGTTCATTTCCAGACTTCGACCAATCATGGGGGTAGCAAGAGGATGTGTTTTGTCCATGCTAAATCGCCTGAGCATTTTATGGACATAGGCAGACTGATGAATGAGTATACCATCATCTCGATGTTCTAGCTCTAAGCCCAAGCAGAATCGAGTCCTCCTGCATCTTTCATCTCGAATTCGGATTTAAGGTAGCGGGCCGTTTCATTGACCTCATCTATGGTACCGATGACATTCATGTCATCTACATAGACGGCTACAATCACGAATCCTCAGATCTGCTCTTTTCACGAATATGCATGGACAGATGTCACCGTTCTTGTATCCCTTCCCAACCAAGTATTCACTTAGGCGGTTGTACCACATCCTTCCGGATTGTTTCAAGCCATATAGTGAACGACGCAATTTCACAACAGACGCGCTCCGTGGTTTAGAGCTACTTGATTTGGGCCATGAAATCCCTTCTGGGACTTTCATATAGATATCCGTATCTAGATCCCCATAAAGATACGCCGTAACCACATCCATAAGCTACATGTTCAGCTTTTCTGACACTACCAAACCGACTAAGTAGCGGAAAGTGATGATGTCCATAACGGGAGAATACGTCCTCGTAGTCAATGCTGTGGCGCCGCGAGAAGCCTTGGGCAACTAGTCTCGCTTGTAACGCATGACCTCATCCTTATCATTGCGTTTACGAACAAAGACCCATTTATGTCCAATCGTTTAACGCCCACGGGTATTGGCTCGATACGCCAAATACCTCACGCTTAGCCATTGAGTCTAGTTCACCGCATTGCATTTTTTCATTTCGCCAATCGGCTCGTTGTTGACACTCAAAGAACCGAGCGCGGCTCGCCGCTGCCTTCAATAATTTCTTGAGCGATAGAGTAGGCAAAAGCATCGCCGACTAGCGTGGACGACTGTCCCAATAGTACGTATTCACTCGCATATTGCATCGAGATTTCTTTATTTTCCGACATCAACAAAGTTTCCGACGCGCCCATCGATTGTTCCATTGTTGATTCGAGGACATATCCGTAGTCGAGATAATCTCGTGACGGAGTCACCGTGTCGATGATGAGAGGATTTTGTGCCTCCGTTCCTCTTCTCTTTCGAGGTTCGGTATCCTTTCTACCCACCGGCCTCCTCTTTCGAAAGGTGGATAAGAGCACCAAGCCTGGCCCCACCACTAAGGTTGACGCCGGTGGCATCATTCCTTTGGGCGGCCGAACCTTGCCCTATAATCGGACTTCCAACCTTGCAGAACATTCGCACGGGAATGGTAGATCTTGTCACTTTCGCAAAGACGCAAAGCCGCCGGCATCGAATCCGCAACTTTCTCAAGATCGAGAATACGCTGCACTTCTAGCTCGGATTGAGCTGCGGGGATCTTGATGAGGCAAGGAGGGATCACACTGCATAATTCTCTGGCTCAACCGAATCGCTCGATTCCTCTCTCCCTAACGACGGAAGTTTGTCTCATCAAAGTGACAATCGCAAATCTTGCAAAGGAATGATCTCCCGTCAAAGGTTCCAAATAGCGGATAATTTTAGGCGATTCATAGCCAACATATATACCTAATCGCCTTTGCGGACCCATTTTAGTACGTTGTGGAGGCGTAATTGGCACATATACCGCACAACCAAAAATGCGTAAGTGTGAAATATCGTGCTCATATCCAGCTACTAACCGGTACGCACTAAACGGTTGATCGGCAATGGGTCGAAAGCTTAATAAGTATAGCCGCATGCAAAATTGCATAACCCCATGCGTAAATCGGCAAGTTGGTGCGCAATACCAATGCTCGGGCGATAAGTCAGAATCGCTTAATCATAGCCTCGGCAAGGCCATTCTGCGAATGAACGTGGGGGACGGGATGTTCAACATCAATCCCAATCGACATGCAATAGTCTTCAAAAGACTTTGACGTAAACTCTCCATCATTGTCCAATCTTAATGACGAGATTGGGAAGTCGGGGTGGTTAGCCCGTAACATGATGATTTGTGCTAGGAGTTTAGCAAATGCAGCGTTTCTTGTGGATAGCAGAGCGACGTGTGACCATCGCGTCGATGCATCAACCAGAACCATAAAATATCTAAATGGTCCGCACTCTGAATAGGTCCACATATGTCCCCTTGAATTCTTTGTAAGAAGCGAATATTTTGTGTTGAGTCTTTAGCAAAGGACGGAGAGGGTATCAACTTTGCTAGTGAACAGGCTTTACAAAACGATTTATGGGCATTAGAAATTGCCACGGAAGCCTCGGGATTTACGAAAGATGCACCGTCAACCTTATTAGGGCGTGCGATCTTTAGTCCCGGTGATACGGTATCAAGCTCACTCACATCAATGCCGATATCGAGTGGTGCTTCCAATCGCTTTTCGACTTGAAAACGGATGACCATGTGAGTTTTTCAAAATGCGAATCATCATGTCGCGTCTGTGGTGACCGAGTCGGTCATGCCATAGTTGGTATGCTTGAATCACACGTCGTGACTCACAAAGATAGATTCAATAACCCTTATTGTAGTCCGGTATAAACCACTACTTAGACTCATAAGTTTCTCGAGAACGCGCGCCTTCCGCATTCCGCCGCAGTAACACACAAAAATTTTGTTCCATTCTCACAATGTGTATCAAGGTGATAACTGCTGGCACGGATGTCCCTAAAACTTAGCAAGGTTCGGTTTGCTCTTGGGGCATAGAGAGCATTTGTGACATTAATATGCGTACCGTTAGGTAGCAAGAAATGAGCAGGTCCCCTCCCTTGAATTACTTGGGAGGAACCAATCATTGTTGTCACTGAGGATAAGTATGGCACAATATCCTTGAATAATTGCCTATTCCGAAGAATAGTGTGGGTTGTTCCACTATCAGCAAGGCACTCAATTTCGCCACGAGACATCTACAATAAGACATGAAACTCAATTAGTCTTATGTTTAGAGACATAGCGAAAACTCATTTACATCGAGTTTGGGGAAATTCGACCAAGTTGGTTAGGATCAAAGTTAGCACAATCGCTGGAAATAATTTCCGCGCAGCTTGACCTTTGTTCACTAAAACAGCAATAACTTCTTCGTTAAGAAGGCTATGGACGAACGGTCAGTTGTTCTGGAAACTAGACTTCCGTATCTTTTTATCCATAGGTCGTGCACTTTCTGGATCATTAAACTCATATCTCATTGCTCGTTTTAATTTGCTATTTTGGTATTTCCCTATTGTTGAGTGAAAAAGCAAGGTTTAAGCCTTTTTCAAAGGCATTATTTTTGATACGATACTATGGAAATGTGGCCATAGGAGCGTTTAGATACTTTAAAACGCGTCTTGGTTTACGATTTATATCTCTACTAATGATCCTTTCGGTAACTCCAACTTGGTAGACTTGCAGAGAAAGTAGGAATGTCGGTACAGCTAAGGCTGTTTAAAAACCACTGATTCCGTTTGAACTCTCAAAGCATAAACAAATACCAAGGAGGATGCGCCTAGTCTTGATCAAAAGTTTTGATGAAATCCTACCAATGTATTAAATTTTTAACCAAGCAATTCGTTGCTAGCAATTATTTTGTGATAAACCAAACATGCTTTCGAAGGGAAAAAATAAAATTCATCTTTGCACAATCACAACAATTAAAAGAATTTTATTCATCATAGCCAACTTTATTACATTCATGAAAATCCAAAGTAGTTCTCGAAAACTAGAAACAAGACAAAACATAACCAAAGCGTAAAACTAGTCAAAGTCGGCAACATCCATATGTTGGTCTTTGTCCGCAATGGTGAGAGGAGGGATCTCAGTCTGGATCTCAATATGGTTCACCTCCGTATTCTCATTATCTACTTCCATGTAGTTCGACTCTTAAGTCAAATATTGTTTATAGTGCTTGTAGTAAGCTTGGATGTTCTTTGGCGCTTTGCAATTGCGGTAAGTATGCTTCTTCGATCCGCAAGTATAGCAATTCCGGCCTTCCTTTGGAGTGGTTCCATTCCCGGCGGCAGGAGGCGGCCCACGTGGTTGGGTTCCACTAGGTCCCGTGGCCGAGCCACCTTGCCTCTTCCACACGTTGGAACGACAACCTCGTCTTTGCCCTTGCTTGCTCGAGTCATGCATCCGTGGTGCTTGCAAAAACTGAGTAGCGTTGCCTTTTCTATTTTGTCGTGGTGCTTTCCTGTGGGTAGCCTGATTTACTTCCGGAATCGGCTTCGTACCAGCTGGGCGCGCATTGCTATTGAGAATAATCTCATGGTGCCTTTCTTTTTTCGCGAGGTGGGAGATAAGGTCACTAAAGTTCTTAATTCTCCCTTCCTCATAGGCAACGCGCAGCTGATGGGCAATTACACTTGCTCCCACGGGAAACGTGTTAAGAGTCTTCTCGATCAAATCTTGATTAGACTTCTTGACACCACAAAAACCAAGATCAGCGCGAAGATCGAGGACAGCTTGATTATAGGCTTCCACATTCGCATAATCCAAGAATCGGATTTGCTCCCACTGAAGTTGCAATTCGGGGAAGCGCTGATCATGCACATTATTAAATCGTTGTTCGAGTGTGTCCCATAGTTCTTTAGGGGTTTGTAAGTTCATATAACACTTTTTCAACAACGGATGTATATGTCTACGCAAGTACATCGCTGCATTAGCCTTGGTTTCCTCGCCGGTTCTTGAGCGGTAGGCTTGTTAGAGGGAAAGATGGTGGTAGTAAATCTCTTACCGACGAACGCCAAGCGAACGTCCGAGACCCACCTATGGTATACTCCTTACCAAAGATGGTCAAGGATGTCGAACTCCTGATGAACATCGAGCTTTGTGCCATCTACAAGATATAAACAAGAGGAAGTTAGTCTTGTCGATTTTCAGTGACAATGTAAACGGTCACAATCGATGCTTTTAAAAGCGTGTAACATAACCGTTACTCGATTTACTTCCCTTAATTGTTGTTTAGTAAAGTCGATAAAAACGGCGATATCAGATCGCACCCAGATACGTGGTGTATGCAACAACCACAAGTATCGACTTTTCAACAATTCCGTGACTCCCAGACCGTCACACGCTTTTCTTCGACACGCAGAGATACCGACTTCTCTCGCGGTCTCATCCACCGCAAAGTAGCGTGGGAGATAAAGAACCCAAAACCCGTGTCCCCAAAAGAAAAATTCCCAAAAAGGAGAGAATTGAAAAGGGACAAGTCGATAGTTACCTCGATTATAAAATTTGGTACGTCTTAATCGTGTTGTGCTTCGATCTACCGGCTGGTACTCGATGCGACGACGTGAAACCGGAGGCGCAATTTTGACGGCTCAAGATAAGTTGATGTTCGGGTTTTGGTCCGAGAGTCGGAACTGGCCGGATCGGAGCTGCCGGCGGCTGGCGGTGGCGGCGGCGCTGGCGGCGGCGGTCCGGCGGCGGAGGCGGCGGTGCTGGGCGCGCTGGCAAGTGGCCGGGCGGCTGGCGGCCGGTGGCGTGGTCCGCGGCTCGGGTGGCGAGGTCCGGCAGCCTGGGCGGCGGATGTCCGGCAATGAGGTGGTCCGGTGGCGTGGTCCGGTGCGGAGGCGCTGACGCCCGCGGCGAGCAACTGGGACGGCGGCGTCGGGCGCGGCCGAGGTCCGGCGGCAGAGGTCCGGCAAGTGAGTACCAAGGCTGGGCCGGTGGTCGGCGGGGCTGTGGCGCTGGGCGGCTGTAGCGGGCAGCGGGCGGCGGTGGCTAACGGCGGAGGCTGACGGCGACGGAGGCAGCGGCTGGCAGCGGCGGAGGGCGGCGGACGATGGCTGGGCTAGGGCGGTGCTCGGCCGATTTTTTTTTTTCTTTCGTTCGAGCTACGTGCTGATAACGTGTTTGAGGAGAAAAGTAAAGACAGCAATCAATTGTATTGATAACAATGAATAGAGGGGCCTTTATATAGGCATTACAAAGAGAGTCTTTCCATACATAGGATTCCTAGTTAATATATATATATGTACCCTCGTGTTATTACTACTTGGAGTCGTAGAAGAAGTATCGAGCGTGTACTCATGCATGATCCAATTGGTCTTTTCTTCATCGGATTTATTTTTTCCATAATAGAAAACCAAAACCTTTTTCTTTCCAACTACTTTTCCGTTGGATCGGATTAGTTTATCACCTCCGGTTGCCTTCCACCAACCTATCCCTCCTTCTACCGATCGCTTTGGTCGATTTCCATTTGGATACCTCCGATCCCTCATAGTGAAGAAGTACCATTCTTTATTTCCAAGTGGAGAATATGCACAGAAAAAGACAAGTTTAAAAAACACGAAGATTATTATAATTTTATTGAATACAAAAAATTAATATCCATGTCTTGATATGCATGCATGCATGATAGAGATTACTAGTATCAAATATCAAATAAAGTTTCAAAAACGATGTATAATCCAATTTCTTATTTTATGAAAATACACAATATGATCAATCCTTTGTATATATGTAAACTTGATTATCAAAAAGCAAAGACTATATGAGATCAAGAAATTAAATAACCTGTGAGATATTTGGGAGTAAATTTATAAAGATTAACTTCACTAATCTCTGCAACTGGGATCGGCTCATTATTCACCTTCTTCCTTAGATAACCAATAATGAGTTCCTTATCTGTCGGCATAAAACGATACCCCGGTGGATAACAAGGGCTACATGCACTCGACTTTGATGCACGGCTTTGCCGATTACTAATCATGACAATATTATTATTATTACTATTATTACGACTAATATTTTCTATAGCTGATTGATCGATCAATGAGAACTGTAAATATTTTTAGGGTTCAGAAGAGAAGAGTGAAGAGAAGTATATATATATATATATATATATATATATATATATATATAGTGCTTTAGAGTCACACTTGAGATAACTTCGGACCTTGTCCATTAAGAAATAGATTTTTAGTTGTGTGAAATCTTATCTCTTTGATCATGTGAGATAAATCCGTTATTTCCAACCCTTCTAATCAACCCTAAAGACTGCGAATTTTTTCTGCAGGTGTTGCCAAATAGTTCATTTTAGGCATAAATACAAAAATGACCCCTGGGTTTCGTGGTATTTACAATAAAACCCACAGAACTTTCAAAATTGCGATTACTTTTGTTTATCTTATATTTTCCCCTTCATGCGTTGCTTTTAGTTTCGTGATGTTATTTGTCAATATACATCTGCTGATCATGAGATACTGTGTGTGTCCTGGATCATGCAAAGTTAATTACAAGAAAACCCAAAATGTTTTGTGGTAATTATAAGAAAACCCAAAAGAGTTCGAAATTACAAAAAGAAAAGACTATGGTTTTGATTTTGCCAATTTTTAAAGGTTTATTTTTACGTCTATATTGCACTTTTGGTCCACATGTTTGAGACCTTGAAAGTTTTGGTCCCATAATTTCCAATTTATGTCCCAATATTAAAAAAAAAAAAAATTGAACAGAAGATACCGAAAGTGCTTCTCCAAAATCAAAAGCACCCAACTCTCTCAGCTTTTAGATTTTGAAGGATCTAGAATGAGTGATGTTTCTATATTAATTATCGGTTTCAGTTGATATCCGGACTGTTTTTGCTTAATCTAAGCGATTCTAGTCATTCTGAGGTGAAACGGTTCGAAAAGACGTCCCGGGGGCGAAATTGGTAGAAAATGACGCCCGGACGAAATGGGTCGAAAACGACGTCTCAGGCCGAAACGAGTCAAAGATGTGGGCGCAAAGAGAAAGTGATGGAAATAACGTCTTGCGACGAAACTGGTCGAAAATATCGTTTCGGGGCGAAATATGTCAAAAAGGATGCTCCTGTGCTATACGGGTCGAAAATAACGTGTCAAGGCGAAACAAGCCGAAAAAGTAATGTCTCATATGACTAAGCGGGCCGAAAATGACATTCTGGAGCTAAATGGCCAAAAATCACGTCTCTGGAATTAAACAAGAGAGGTGCTATTCCCCCCCCGACACCCGCCTGTCTCCCCCCCCTCCTTCTTTTTTTTTTTCCCATTCTATCCTTATCTTAATATATTTAATATTAATATTATTTTTTGTTATTATTAAAATTAATAGTTTCTCATATTTTATATATTATTTTAAAATATATTGTTAGAAACTTTATTTTTTTTCCTTTTCTATCCTTTACTCCTTTGCAATTTAATTTTTTTTCATATTATTTATTTATTTGTTCTTTTTTCTTTGAATTTTTATTTTACTTTATTATTATCAAAATTAAAAATTTCTATTATTTATTTATTTATTTATTTTTATTTATATTATTTATGATTAAAAATAACTACGACACTATATAATAAATAATAAATGCGGAAAATACGATCAACATTGATAAATAAATTATTCAATTACATTATCTCGGTCATCAAATCGAACCAAGATTGTATCCTTTCTCCATATGGATCACCCCATCCTTTACAATCTTCACTCACATTATTCCACCATAAAAGTGGAATTGGTGGTACAGGATAATCGGAGTTCAAAAACTTGTACAAAGTGATTACCATTAACTAATGCAATTGCTATATGTTGACGTTGTTGAAACGGAATTGAGCCGACCTTAATGGCAAGTGTGTATAACAACTTTCACTAAGAGGAGTAAATGCATGCAAAGACAACATTATATCGTGTTGCAATGACAGCCCCACACATAATGTCCATCCAACTCCACCGTGGTGCCGGAGATTCAAGAAATTTAGTGCTCGCATCATATTATCGGCAAAGACTCGCTCAAGATAAACACGATCGTAGAACTCCATATTTTGTTGAATTTCAAAGTAAAGATCCGCCCGAACCTGCTTCCAACCATCTTCCGAATTATACCCGACTTGTGTAGCTATCGCTCGTATCCGCAGCTACCATCCCCAAGAACATCAACCGTATGACTGACGCGACTCCGATATGCACTGCATTTGTGTGATATATGGATCATTGATTCTTTTTCCGAATTTCGTACGAGTGTTCGTAGACTCAAAGCAAGAGCGCATCCTCTACCGACTTTGCTCTTTTTACTAGCCGACCTTTGTTTTTGTGTTGTAGGGTGGTTCTTGATATTTGCAGCTAGATGGATCTACCATGTCAATCATTTTATCTAACATATGATATCTCATGGTGGATCCATTTTATCCAACTGCGTCTTTAACGTTGTCATTCTATCGGAGATCTCGCCTCATTTGGCAAAGCAGAGGTCATGGATAACCTTTTCCAGTGGCAATGGATCTCACAATTGGAATTGACAAGAATTGTGATCGATAAAACGATAAGCGATGCTTACATGGCAAACCATATACAAATTTGAAACTACAATTACAATTGTCCACATATTGTCCGTCGACCTTCTTCAACTCATTAGAGATCGTGGAGTGCCTCCAAGGATATGCACTTAGTAAATTTTCGTAGATTTCATCATTAAAATCATGACATCTCATAATACGCGACCTTTCAAATGATGCTTTGATATCTCCAAATTCCGTAATCAACATCTTGTCGATTTTTTCAACAGATGTGTCGATCAAGACATCGTATCACCCAAATATTTTTTCAATCTTGAAAGGGCTGACTCTACCCAGAAAAATTAAAATATTGTGTTAGAATATGAAATCAAGATGGATAAATACTAGTATTTTAAGTACATAACATAATACCTTTGACTTGAACGACATCCGATGTGCATATAATTATTCGTCCAAGCGTAGACAAATCGATCGCTGTAAGGCAATAACCATGTTGACCATAGATAGTCTATCACTTTCGGGTACGATTTATATTTATCTATCAACAACTTCCATTCATGTTCAAAAGAACCCATATCAGATGACATATAAACTTTGTGCCAAGATCGATTAAAGTTACTCCATTCGCACCTAAGAAGGGACCGCATTTTTCATGACATTTTTATTTATGTGCCATATGCAGATAATGTGATGTGCGTTGGGAAAAACTTCTCCTATTGAAGATATTAGTGCCAAATCTCTATCAGTAACAAGCACAGATGGCATTAATGCCCCTTTTTCAAGCATAATTTTTTTTAGACAATTTAAATGCCAAGTGTATCGCTCGTTAGTTCATCACACATATAGCCAAACATAAGTGAATAAGTTAGCTTCGTGGATGTGATACCCACGACCTCCAAGAAAGGAACCCGATATTCGCTCGCCTTGTAAGTGACGCCAATAACGAGTACCGTAGGAAATTGCGCATATAACTCAATACTATCTCTATGAATCCAAACAATATCCGTAATTGCTTGTGTCTCCTGATGCACACGGTACATATGAAAATAACCCGCATGTACCAAAAATAGTTAGTTAATAGATGGACAAATTATATTAATATTTCAAATGGAAAAAACTTAATTACCTTTATGAATTAATTGAGATAAAGCATATTGACGTTGCTTAACAAACCCTTTTTGGCCTTCCTTTCGCTTTGTACCGCATTGTAAATACTTTTAATGCCCGTAGTATTAGATGGGTCACGTTCCTTCAAGGCGCCGTAATAAACCGAGGAGCAAGAATCACGGCCATTTTACTCACAATGCACTTTTCATCTCGTGTTAGTCTTGATGTGTACTCATGACCCTCTAAATATTGTGTCAGGGCATGATTATGCTCTCCGCACACAACAAGAATTCCCCACAAAATACCATCCGGAGGAATCGGTACACCTCGTAGAGAATGGACAACCATTTTTTTGTACTAGTACATCTTTTTAAAGTTTCTCCACTTTTTAAATATCTTGGTGGTTGATATTTTCCTCCCTTTTCACAAATTAGAGTGCATTTCGGGAGTTTGTTACCTATTTTCTTTGCAGATTTATCAATAACTATGACGAATCCATTTTTCCTTCCTATTGCCCTCACCCAATCTAACATCGCATCTCTACTTTCAAAAATCAGAAAAAATAAAAAGAGTAAAACTGATTAAATGAGCAATATATATACTAAACTAATTAAATGAAAAGAGCAAACCAGAAAAATATATTTATACGAAAAAAGAGCAATATATATATATATATATATATATATATATATATATATATACCAAAAAATGATGAAACACAAAAAAAAAGATATTTACACAAAGTCGTACTGATCGCTGATAAATTCACACGACATATTCCCATTATTTGTCAATTATATTCTTCCATTTATTATAAATGTAATAGTGTTTCAGAAATGTGAACAAATAAGTGATATTACATGAGAAATTTAAGAAGAAAATATAGAGAGATAATGAGTTATATTTCTTCTTCACTCCCTATTTATAGCCAAACAAGATTACTAAATAATAAAAATAATTGACATGACAATTCAATAGGTAGTATAGATTAGGGAACTATTTTGGTGAAAGACTTTGAAATGACAATTCAATAGGTAGATATAGGTTAGGGAACTATTTTGTTGAAAGACTTTGAAATGACAACTCAATTGGTAGCTAATAATAATAATAATATATATCAAAATAATATGGAAAAGGGTTGTTTTTGAAATATATGGAAAATATTTGTTGGTGAATTTTGGGATAAACTCGGTCTTTTTTTATCTAATCGACTCCATCAATAAGACTCATCGCTCGCGGTGAGGTCCGTCGCTTTTGGCCAAAAACGACGTTTAGGCCTTCGATTTTGCTTTTTTCTGTTTTTAGGGACTTAATTGTAATTTTCTAAAAGTTTGTGTGGTTGTTATTAATTGCCGTGATTTTAACTCTAGCTTCCATAGGGTATATATATATATATATGCGTGTAAGGCCATTATTTCAGACGTTCAATGAATTGAAATTTTCTAAATTTTATTGAAATTCTTAGATCGGTTGAATCTAGATCTGTTCGAACATATTTTCTAAATATTTTTTAAATATAAATATATTTTATAGAAATAAATTTATAAATTCGTAAAAAATTATCGAAAAAATATCAAAAAAATTGAAAAAAATTAAAGTACTATATATATATATGTGTGTGTGTGTGTGTTAAAAAAATGGGAGGGACAAAAAAGACATTTTAGTCTTTTTTGTCAAGAGAGGGGGGGGATTAGCAAAATAGGGGGGGGGGGGGATTAGCATAGCCCTTAAACAAATGGAAAGAAGTGAAAATATATAGTTTAAGAAAATGGTGTGCATTTACTAAAACTAAAAAAATAAATATTGTATATTCATTGAAATGGACTTTTCTAATTTGACAAATGAAGTAATTTTTGTATATAATTGTAGAAAATAGGAGCGCCGTTTGTTTTTTCCTTTGGTAATCAGACAAGTCAGTTATTTTATTTAACATTGTTTGGAGTCTTGGACAGTCATAGAGTATAATTTCACTAATTTTTATTTGTTGACACTATTTTATAGGGGCGTGTGTATATGATTTTGTCCCTATATAAAAGTCTACATAGAGAATAAACCTTAATTTTTAATTGAAATTTATATAATATTCTATAAAATTAAAATTTTGTTATGTAAATTACAATATTAATAGATCAAAAAAAATAAAAAATAAATAAATGAGAATATGATAGTTAAAATGAGCTGTATATTCGTTAATATTACTAAAATTCAAAATTCTCACCTTAACCAAAATAAATTTTTTATGTAGGACAAAAATAGTAATGTTTTTAATACTGAAATTACAAATAAAAAAAAGGACTTTTCGGCATGAATGGTATATATCGATACCGTATTCAAATTTTTATACAACGAGATTTTGTTAGTATTGATATACTGGTATATACCAAAATTTAAGAAATAATATCAAATATCAGTATTAACATTTTGGTATGCTATACCGGAGCGATTGAACAAATTCGGTATATTGTACCGAACAACCTTAACTATGATGAGTCCCAAAACCTGTTTTTTTTTTTTTTTGAAACAGCTTAATTATATAAAAAAGCTAGCAAGAAGCTAGAAAACAAATTACAAGATATTAATTGGGTTTTTAGGCCAATCAATCCAATTACCTACAAATTTCTTACTACGATTAGACAACAAAGAAACGAAAACACCTTGATAGAGTCCCAAAACCTGTATACACTACCAAGTGAAAAATGGACTCAACTTTATCCGTTGAGATATATACAAAATAAAAAGAGAGTTAATTATTTTTGGTTGTTAATTAGACAAGTCAATAATTTTCTTTAAATGCATTGTATAATTTCACTAAATTTTATTTGTTGACACTATTTTATGACACTTTTTTTATGAAACATATTTCTATATATATTGATTTAAAAGATTTGTGCGATGTGTCAATTGATAGATTTATCTGTATCCATATTTTTCTAAAATAAAAATTGAGAATATCAAATTTGAAGCCACTTTTTAAACGAATTAGCTTTTAAGGAAATAATTTTACTCAATTAAAGATACAATTTATAACTTTAGTCATAATCACGTCAATAGAAGTTTGAAAATCCTTAATCAGATGATTTATTTAGGGTTCTATCTTTTATAATGCCAAACCATAAAAGTAACAAGTTATATATCCTCATTCATAAGAATGTAAGTTTTTGATACCAAAAGACATTAATACCCTTAAATCTATCACTAAAAGGTAAAAAAAGGAAAGTCAACATCAACACTTTTTTGGAGGACATTTTAGTCTTTTTAAGCAAAATGGTATCAATAACTTACACTCTTATGAATGAGGATATATAACTTATCAATTTTATGGTTTGGTATTAAAAAATTGATTCTCACATTTATTTATAATAAGGTGAGATACATATTATAATGTGGGAATCAATTTTTTAATAACAAAGCATAAAATTGATAAGTTCTATATCCTCATTCATAAAACTATAAGTTTTTGGTACCATTTTGATTAAAAAGACTAAAATGCCCTCTCTTTTGTTGTATTGTTGACTTCTCTCTTTTTTTTATTTATTTAATTTAAACTATTTTTCTTCTCTTTTTTCTTTTTTACTTTCCTCCTCCGATCGATATTAATGTCCAAGAACCAAAATTTAACTACAAACATATACATCAAAACAACACAACCATTTTATTTTTGACAAAGGGTCTCTCAAAAAATCTTATAGAAATCACAAGATTGTTCGAAAATAAAAGTTGACGTTGAAATAGGACTTCATTTGTCGTGCTTCTGAGTTCATAAAGAAGGTATGCATCATTATTTGAACGATGAAAAAAAAATTCCAGATCTGTGCACACGATGGGAAGCCACCGTGTGCAACGATCGTGTGCAACGATCGTGTGCAACGATCGTGCGCAACGATCGTGTGCAACGATCGTGCGCAACGACCTCAACATCGTGCGCAACACTAACGTGTACACGATCGTTTAACACGATCGTCTAAAATCGTGTGCGCTGATCGTGTTAATGGACGTAAACTTGCACACGATCACCGCACACGGTAGCATACGACCGTGTGCATCGATCGTGTCCAAGGCGCATGCTTTTATAATATTGTTCGCCATTTTTCGAATAGTTAATCATCTTTTGTAATCGATGTCGTGGCAGCGTATTTAGATAAATCAATGAGGTCATTGCGAGCGATCGACATATGTAGATGGGGACTCTTTTTGTCTATATCGACACGAGCAAAGTTAGTCGTGCAAACCTCGTGGGGGTTATCGAGAGGGTTTGGGTGGTCCAAATGAGTCCGATTACAAATTATGGTACTTGACACACATGGCCAAAGGAAACAAAGTAAAAGTCCTATTACGGGGCGATACCGAGATACTTCGATTACTAGTAGAATACAAGGAGGATCCTGAGGTCTATGTTGAGAACAGCAACTCCTCCACTCCCGAGGTTAATATGGGATGTAGCAGCTCGAGAGTAGAGCCCGGCAACATAAATTATGACATGCCTTCCAAAGAGTATCAATACGAGGAAGATGAGGAAGACGAGGAAGATGAGGAAGATGAAGAGGTGCATACATCCGAAGATGAAGATTGTTGTAAAGACTTGCTTGAGTCACTATCTGCGGAATTTCTTGCTTGGGTTCGCCAACCGGCCCAAATGGATAGGATTATGAGTCGTCGGAACTTCTCATCCGACCATCAATCATGAGCGAGCATGAGCATCTACAATCAATGCGTAATCGATCATTCCATTTCGACCCTAGTGCCGGACTTTGGGTTGGGTCGAGCCGCTCCACCGGTTACGGCCGCCTAGAGGTGGGGTCCACCTTTCGTTCGAAGACAGAGTTGAGGATAACTGTAGGAATGTATCATTTGGAAAATATGCTACAGTGTATCACTGATCGTTCCGCCGATAAACGTATAGTGTTTGTCTGTAAGAGTGGGCGAAGAAATTGTCAGTTTAGGTTGTGTGCTATTGAGGGTGCAACTATTTGGAGAATTACTAAGTTGACATTGGAACACAGCTGTTACCCTGATTTAAACCGTGCTGCCGCACGATCGGTCACTTCTGAGGTTGCCGCCCATTATTTTGCTAAAAGATTGATCGGTGAGGGGGTCACTTTGAGGCCAAAGGAGATGATTGCAGAGATGTGTAGGGAGTACGGCATTGACATGGTATACAGTTTTGCTCTCCGGACGAGGAATATAGCGATAGAGAATACATATGGCGGCTTCGATGAGTCGTATCAGAGGCTCCCATCTTATCTGTATTTGTTAAAATAGCGTAATCCAGGGACAATTTATGATTTGCAGATGACTCGTGAGGGAGTGTTTCGCCACATGTTCGTTGCACTCGGACAGAGTATTAGGGCATTTGATACGTGCCTTCGACCGGTGATTATAGTTGATGGGACCCACCTAAAGGAAAGGAATAAAGGAACTCTATTTGCGGCCGTCACATTTGACGGGAACGAGCAAGTTTTTCCTCTTGCTATTGGTCTCGGTCCGATAGAGAATGACGAGTCATGGACTTATTTTCTGTATAACCTGCGCAGATGCTACAATCCGACGGAAGATTTACTGATTGTGAGTGACCAACATAAGAGCATTCAGAATGCTGTTCGAGCCGTCTATCCGAATGCATTCCACGGGTTTTGCTATCACCATCTTGCAAAAAATCTGACCTCCTATGGTGCGCATGCTATAGGACTCTTTAGAATCACGCCTACACGCATCGAGAAGAAGTTTTTGAAAACTACTTTTCGAAACTACATATCGAAAGTTCTAATGGGCGCACAGCGCCTTTCTCGAAATCGGGGCCAGAGAGGTGGGCTAGGTCTAAGTGTCCGGTACGACGCTATAACTTCTTGACATCCAATGTTGTTGAATGCTTTAATAATCGTATGTTGTGGGCTAGGCGTTTACCTGTTTGCTCGTTACTTGAGATATTTCGCCTAATTTTAGAGAATTGGTTTGATGAGAAGCGGGGAGAAGCTACGTCAGGAGACCATGAGTTGACAATGCACACTTTTGAAAAGCTTTCTAACTCTGTGCAAGCCAGTCTGACTCTTACCGTTCGAGCTACCACCCCACTTGTTTATAAAGTCGAAGAAAACAAAGTTTCTTATGAGGTCGACCTTCGAACATGGACATGTTGTTGTCGTGAGTTTGATTTGGATCAGATTCCATGTCGTCATGCTGTTGCCGCTATAAGGTACATGTCTATGCTGTTGTGTGCACGATCGTTACCCACGATGGGCACGATCGTTACCCACGATGGGCACGATCGTTACCCACGATGGGCACGATCGTAACCCAATGGTCACGATCGTAACTCACGATGGTCATGATCGAAACCCACGATGGTCACGATCAAAACCCACGATGGTCACGATCGAAACCCACGATGGGCACGATCGTAACCCACGATGGGCACGATCGTAACCAATGATGGGCACGATCGTAACCCCACGGTCGCCATGACCGTAATCCACGATCGCCCTTATCGTAACCTACGATGGGACACACGATGGGCACGATCGTAACCCAATGGGCACGATCGTAACCCCACGATCACCGTGATCGTAACACACGATCGGCGCGATCGTGTTTTGCCATCGTTTGCAAAACAGGGATGGTCTGGATTTATCACCTCATCAATATCAAAAATACATTATCCTATACAACATCCTTGACATAATTGCTTATTGTAACAGGCGCGCCGGCAATGGTTTGTCCGTGTATGATTTTGTTAGTCGTTATTTCAAGCAACAAGGCCTTAGAGAGACTTATAAGGAGCATATTAGTCCCATCCCACATCCTGATGAGTGGAATGTCCCACCGGAGATCTCATCCATCGTTTGCGTACCTCCAGAGGGGGTACGACAAGCCGGCCGACCAAGGATGAGTCGCGCACGGTCTGCTGTTGAAAATTTGCCCGCAGGTGGACGGCCTCATGTGTGCGGTAGGTGTAAAGGAACCGGCCACAATAGAAAATCTTGCAAAGCATTCATTCCCATAGGTGGTGTGGATTTGAATATCCATGAAGAAACTCAAGAAATCGATGAACAAACGAGGCAAAGGCGCCGGCAGAAGAAGAGGTGTAGCATTTGCCGTAATGATGACCATGACATAAGAGGATGTCCATACCGTGAAACTTAAATTGCTTATGTATTTTGATATTTTGTGACTTACTAGCAACAATCATGTGCTGATATTTTGATCCTCGATGGACCATGTATTGATTCAGTATTCTGATTATTAGTTGAAATGCATAATTTTGTGTCTATTTTCTTTACCTTTGAATTGAAATTTAAGTGTTCAGTTATGTAAAGCAAATAAAGGTGATTATGGAGCCAAACATTAACCATAACAAAGTAGCTCACTTCAAAGAGTCATAGTTTACAGTTCCAAAGCATACCATTAGATGGGGTAAAGAGGGAAGTACTTTGTGCTGCAACAATAGTCATTAAAGCATACCATTAGATGGGCAATCACATAATGTTGAAGAGATGAGTGAAGTTAGGAGAAAATACATTTACAAATTTATGTACCTTATCGTCGAAGAAATGAGTGAAATCACAAAACATCTTCCTCGTAGTCCACATCAAACACCGGGGGACTTGGACAGTTTTATCTCGAATACTACACAATGCTCCCAATGCAGGAATCATCTCATACGACCATATTTGTAAAGCCCAAACAGGACCATAGAAGTGATAGTCCTTGTGCTCTTGTCCCTCCTTCATGGCAACGTTGCCTATGTAGTAAGATAAAACCCCAAAGGCATAAGAACCCCAAGGAAACATATTGTAACGCCCCCAATCCACTCAGGGATATTACACGCCGTAGACCCTCTCCTCGAAGATCTACCAGGCTAGTAACAACATTTAACATCTCGACAATGCCTTCAAGGCTAAATGACTCAGTAGACCGATTTGGTCTTTCAATAAAAATATACAGCTCAATTACAACATATACCCACGCAGGGGTCAAAATACAATAAACTCCCGTACAACAGGGAAAAGATACTGCAGCGGAAAAGAAAATACAACTAGACCAATACGACATCAACGGATCCTCGTGTGATTAGTATCGTTCATCTTTCATCATCCTTCGTGCCGACCATGTGTTATGCTCCAAAACCTGAATGCAAAAATAGACATCCACCCCCCGAATACTCGGGGGTTAGCAAAACTCCACTGTTTTGCTAGTGCAAGTACAAAATGCAAATACGAACCATACAATTCACATTCCACGAATAACAATAACCAGGAATCCTCAAAGATCCAAACGAAACGAAAAGTACTTCTCGAGGCAAGAGTTTGAGAAAACGTTCCAAAATCGAAAGATCACAAATCAATGGAAAAATTTATGAAAACAGTTTAGAATGCCATCGAGAGTTTTAATAGAAAACAATTAAGGATTATCAAATCCTACTTTTCAAAATCCAAAAGACAAAAGGGGTCACCGCCCCAAAGGTTTACTTCCCGTAAAATAACCTTTACCAAACCGTTGGGATTTTAGCCCCAAATCCGTAAAATGACTTTTACAAAACCATTGGGATTTTAGCCCCAAATCTCATCAACTCACAGTACACAAGAACGACCACAAGGTTCGTCTCACAACATCAAAATCCACAAATAAAGGATTTAAAACAAGCAACAAAATACTCTAGAGCCATCCTAGCCAAGTAGGCCAAACGAACAACTTACCTCTTACACACTTAGTCAATGCATGCAATCATGAAAACCGTTCAAAAGCACTCATTTCCGGAAATGCCATAAATAAGTCACATTTGTAAAATGCACCACAATTAACCGTCGATCCACGTCTCTGTGGACCCCTACCGAGACCCCGTCGGATCTAACCCGTAGTGGTTAAAAGCAAGCTCGTCGATCCACGTCTCTGTGGACCCCTACCGAGACCCCGTCGGATCTAACACGTAGTGAGCATACATACACACACATTACTCATGCAAAACTAACATGCTAAGAATGTAAGTTCATTAAGAATACTCACTAGAGATGGCTATTAACTCGACACCATTATCAAACTCTTCAAAACACAATAACAAGATTAAATACGGAATACACGATTCCATAACTTTAAACAATAGGAGTATCATCATCAAATCCTTCAACGTTCAAAATAATCAAATCATAATCAATTCCCAAAACACGCCATTCACAAAACACACACGCATTTGAAAGAAAGCCTTTAACGAGGCCAAACAGAATCTTTGAAACTTCGTTTCAAACAACCAAACAAACACACTAAGACGATCACCGATCATCATATCCACAAAATAAGAAAAGTATGGGCAAGGTACTTGCCTCGAATAAGAATAACGCGAAGAATCGACCGAAGTAGGTTGACACGAACCGACTACGAACTCGCCGACTCCACCGAACGACAATCCGCAACAATGAACTATGAATGAAAACAATAACAACGAAAATGAATTCCATAATACGACTCAAAGCCGTTGAATTCAAAGAACGAATGACGAAAGTTCAAGCGTTTCCCCCAAAACGGCCAAGAACACGATTCGTTCCGTCAAAACCCGAAAATGGAATTCCAAGTTGAAATATGGATATACAATCCATAGAATAAGTTTAACAACATCATTTAACCATAATCGATCCATCAAAAACGGATGAAAAACAAGATCAAGGACAAATCCCCCAAAAAGTCAATTTGAAGGAAATCAAGAAATATACTTCGATTCGACGAAGAACAATGGATTAAATGATGTTAAACACAAGAATACTACTAAGATTAATCATATTCATCATGAATTAACTAATAATACGGAACGAATCAGACAAAAACGCAAAAACCCCCAAATTCACGAAATTAGGGTTCTAAGGAAGATTACCTTGATTCGCTGGATCAAAAGATGATAACGGATGATTGATTGATGATATGAACTCAAGAACTTCATGGATTTGTTGTTAAACAACATGGCTCCATGGTAAGATCACCCTCAGCCACGGAAGAGAAAGAAGAAGGAGAAAAATGGCCAAAAACCCGTGCAGTGGCCATAAATAGCCGCATGTCAGTGCCGCCCGCTGGGAGTGTGCCGCGGCACAGCCCAAAAATGGCTCCCGGTGGTCGGCGGCAGCCGCGGCTCGGCCGGAGTGTGCCGCGGCACCCAGACATGGTTTGGGCCGAAAAATGCCACAAAGTGTGCCGCGCCTCGCGAGCATGTGCCGCGCCCACGGATCGCTCGCCAGAATCGCTGAGCACCGCCGGCCGTGACTCGGCCAGAAGCTGCCGAGCACTACCGCCGTGACTCGAAGGCCGGCTCAGGCCTGTGTTGCCCGCCATGACTCGGCCGGGGCCAACTCCGACGGCCCGAACGACCCCGAAATCCGAACCTGAATACGAATCGATGATACGGTTACGACGTACTCGCAAAGACGAATCTAAGAGCTAAGAGAACACACAATTCCGACCACCCGAAGGCTCGGAATTCAACAACGGAAGTAATTACCCAAAACTTTGGGAAATTACGAAAATGGCCCAAAACGTCCGAAAATCACGATACGCGATCGAAACACCAAACCAAAGCTCGCAACATGAATAATAACATTAAATGAACTTACGAGAAACTCGAAACAACAGTTTCGGACGAGATTCGCAAGAATCGAACTCAAGTGCGAAAAAGTCGCTAAAAAGCTCGGAACTCAACAAAACGATACCGAAACGAACTCGGATGACAAAAAGTGAAGAATTAATCATTCTCGAAATGACGAAACGGTCATGAGCGAGTCGTCAAAACGGACTCCGGCCGAAAAAAAGAAATTTACCGAAAATCGAAAATTGCGGATATTACATTCTACCCTCCTTAAAAGAAGTTTCGTCCCGAAACTTAAAATAAGTAGGGAGAAGTAATATCCCCTGCCAGGAGAACTCGACGAGATACGCAAAAACTGAAAACTCGTGCCCGACGGCGAAACGCTGCAAGAAACGCAAGGAGACATACGGCGTGAAAACACGCTCCGCGACGACCAACACAACGTTGCCGTTAGGAATATAATAAAACCAACAAATGACAAGCGTCATCAAACGGATAATATAGTCAAGTCAATTATTCGAACAATCACAAAACACAACGAACGAAAATCAATATGATTGACCGACCCAACGGTACATCAATCAAAACGCGAGCCAATCGCTGAACAAATACGGAATTCCACCGCCCAAGGGTTGGAAGATCGAAAACGAGACTAATTTCCCGAACTTAAGGAAATTAGGAAGGAGCCTGAATGCTCAACAATCACGAAACGAGGACAAAAACCAAACAAACAAACGACCGAGACAACAAAAATCGAACAATCATGTCCGAAACACGAAGGATAATAAAATTCAAACAACAACTCCCAGGATGATCTGGTGTGAACTACAAGACATGCATTCCCATAAGATCCACGGGAAAGGGAATAGCGATTGAAAAGTCACAACGACAAACGAGTTATTCCGAAACAATACCACACTCGTTCGATCAACAAAAGCAAGGGACAGGGCAAGCTCAGAAAATGTTAACGAGCATAAACGAGTCGATAGAGTCGAAAATACAGAAGTTCAAAATCCGATCCACTTCAAATAAAGAACTAATAGAACCAAAAGATGTTACTCCCGAACAAGGTTCACAAGAATCGAACCGAACTCGAAAAGTCACAGCGATAACCAGATCGACTCAAAACAAGATCACAGCTCGTTCGGACGATGAAACTGAAATACCGAACAAGTTCATAAAGTATCAACAAACATGAGCGAATCGATAGACTGGAGAAAGAGAAAATACCGAAGTCAAAATAGTACGGGTATTACCTCCGACCTCGTCCACAAAATTCACAAAAACAGGAGCAAGGTAACAAGACATTAAACAACCGACACATAACGGAACCATCACCGATGCACACGGTCATACCAAACCAATGCTCTAACAGCTCGCACATACGCGACAACACAGAAATCACCACGAGGCGACAACATTCAACACCAACATCCCACCTCTCACAGGGGGCTAGCACAACTAATGTGTGGAAAGCGACTCAACGCTCACACCGCCAATTCGATCATACTCGGGAGAAAGTATCAAAATGACAATGCGAACATCATACATACATACCCAGCCCTCAAACGGGAATGGATAGGTTTTAAAAACGAAAACCTCATTTTGAAAATAATTTGAAGAATACCGGTTGATCTTGAGTATCACCTTTCAAAAAAATACAAACGTGAAACATCGTTATCGAGACTTTGGAGAACCATTTCGCATTTGATAAAAATGAGGACACTTTCTCTTAGTGAAAACTTTCAAAATATTCGACCCTCGGGTCTAAATAAAAATGTTTCTAAAACATTGAAAATATCTCAAAGCATTTTGGTCCTCGAAGTAGAAAATTTTTGAAATATATTGTGGCACCTAGGATGTACCACAAGAAAATAACTCATTTGAAAAGTATGTCTCGAAATTTATTTTTCTAAGATACTCAAGGTTTTCAAAAATCCAATAGGCCAGAATGCCCAAACTCACACATATCGACGTTCACTAAAACAACTCCTAGTACACGCATCAAAATGTTTAAAATCAAGACAATACATGTCTTTAAACGGAAATAAACGATAAAATACCAGAGTCGAAGACCGCCTAGGATTCAGAACAAAACCACTGACCCCATTCGAAGTCTCTAAGGACCCTCCCGCACCGACTAGTGAACAAGTCGTACGTGTATAAGCACTAAGCTTCCACAAGAGAACTTGTAAAACGTGCAAATCGATTCGAAAATCATCAACAACGGACAAAAACAACAATAAAAAGACATCACAAACGACGACACTCCTCGTATAAATCAAATACGAGAGTCGACTAAATACATATCGTCAAATCAAAATCCACATAAGGATTCCACCACTTAACAAATAATCATAAAAATAGCTCGTGTCACACGAGGCACAACACAAAGAAGGGAGACTTACTTTCACAGGTCGCACGAAGATGATGATCGCCCCACGATACTAATCACGACCAACAAACTCAAACGATGCGTCGCGACACGACTCAGTCAGATAAAATCCGACGAAACAAGACTCAAACAACACGACTTGACCCGACAGCCTAGGTTTCCACGACCTAAGCTCCGATACCATTTATGTAACACCCCCAATCCACTCAGGGATATTACATGCTGTAGACCCTCTCCTCGAAGATCTACCAGGCTAGTAACAACATTTAACATCTCGACAATGCCTTGAAGGCTAAATGACTCAGTAGACCGATTTGGTCTTTCAATAAAAATATACAGCTCAATTACAACATATACCCACGCAGGGGTCAAAATACAATAAACTCCCGTACAACGGGAAAAAGATACTTCAGCGGAAAAGAAAATACAACTAGACCAATACGACATCAACGGATCCTCGTGTGATTAGTATCGTTCATCTTTCATCATCCTTCGTGCCGACCCTGTGTTATGCTCCAAAACCTGAATGCAAAAATAGACATCCACCCCCCGAATACTCGGGGGTTAGCAAAACTCCACTGTTTTGCTAGTGCAAGTACAAAGTGCAAGTACGAACCATACAATTCACATTCCACGAATAACAATAACCAGGAATCCTCAAAGATCCAAACGAAACGAAAAGTACTTCTCGAGGCAAGAGTTTGAGAAAACGTTCCAAAATCGAAAGATCACAAATCAATGGAAAAATTTATGAAAACAGTTTAGAATGCCATCGAGAGTTTTAATAGAAAACAATTTAGGATTATCAAATCCTACTTTTCAAAATCCAAAAGACAAAAGGGGTCACCGCCCCAAAGGTTTACTTCTCGTAAAATAACCTTTACCAAACCGTTGGGATTTTAGCCCCAAATCCGTGAAATGACTTTTACAAAACCATTGGGATTTTAGCCCCAAATCTCATCAACTCACAGTACACAAGAACGACCACAAGGTTCGTCTCCCAACATCAAAATCTACAAATAAAGGATTTAAAACAAGCAACAAAATACTCTAGAGCCATCCTAGCCAAGTAGGCCAAACGAACAACTTACCTCTTACACACTTAGTCAATGCATGCAATCATGAAAACCGTTCAAAAGCACTCATTTCCGGAAATGCCATAAATAAGTCACATTTGTAAAATGCACCACAATTAACCGTCGATCCACGTCTCTGTGGACCCCTACCGAGACCCCGTCGGATCTAACCCGTAGTGGTTAAAAGCAAGCTCGTCGATCCACGTCTCTGTGGACCCCTACCGAGACCCCGTCGGATCTAACCCGTAGTGAGCATACACACACACACACATTACTCATGCAAAACTAACATGCTAAGAATGTAAGTTCATTAAGAATACTCACTAGAGATGGCCATTAACTCGACACCATTATCAAACTCTTCAAAACACAATAACAAGATTAAATACGGAATACACGATTCCATAACTTTAAACAATAGGAGTATCATCATCAAATCCTTCAACGTTCAAAATAATCAAATCATAATCAATTCCCAAAACACGCCATTCACAAAACACACACGCATTTGAAAGAAAGCCTTTAACGAGGCCAAACCGAAATCTTTTGAAACTTCGTTTCAAACAACCAAACAAACACACTAAGACGATCACCGATCATCATATCCACAAAATAAGAAAAGTATGGGCAAGGTACTTGCCTCGAATAAGAATAACGCGAAGAATCGACCGAAGTAGGTTGACACGAACCGACTACGAACTCGCCGACTCCACCGAACGACATTCCGCAACAATGAACTATGAATGAAAACAATAACAACGAAAATGAATTCCATAATACGACTCAAAGCCGTTGAATTCAAAGAACGAATGACGAAAGTTCAAGCGTTTCCCCCAAAACGGCCAAGAACACGATTCGTTCCGTCAAAACCCGAAAACAGAATTCCAAGTTGAAATATGGATATACAATCCATAGAATATGTTTAACAACATCATTTAACCATAATCGATCCATCAAAAACGGATGAAAAACAAGATCAAGGACAAATCTCCCAAAAAGTCAATTTGAAGGAAATCAAGAAATATACTTCGATTCGACGAAGAACAATGGATTAAATGATGTTAAACACAAGAATACTACTAAGATTAATCATATCCATCATGAATTAACCAATAATACGGAACGAATCGGACAAAAACGCAAAAACCCCCAAATTCATCGGCCGGGGCCAACTCCAACGGCCCGAACGACCCCGAAATCCAAACCTGAATACGAATCAATGATACGGTTACGACGTACTCGCAAAGACGAATCTAAGAGCTAAGAGAACACACAATTCCAACCACCCGAAGGCTCGGAATTCAACAACGGAAGTAATTACCCAAAACTTTGGGAAATTACGAAAATGGCCCAAAACGTCCGAAAATCACGATACGCGATCGAAACACCAAACCAAAGCTCGCAACATGAATAATAACATTAAATGAACTTACGAGAAACTCGAAACAACAGTTTCGGACGAGATTCGCAAGAATCGAACTCAAGTGCGGAAAAGTCGCTAAAAAGCTCGGAACTCAACAAAACGATACCGAAACGAACTCGGATGACAAAAAGTGCAGAATTAATCATTCTCGAAATGACGAAACGGTCATGAGCGAGTCGTCAAAACGGACTCCGGCCGAAAAAAAGAAATTTACCGAAAATCGAAAATTGCGGATATTACACATATCCCACTGCTCGAAATCCTCCACTAATGCCCATGCCCATGTCTCGACTATCATGTCGTCACGGCATAGGATAAAGTAGTAGTATATAAGCAAATTGGCAACCTTGACATAATCTCTTATGTCTACCAAATTCTCGAGCATTGAACCTCTTCCGCAGAACACTAACCTTAATATTTTTGCCATGGAGTATTCTGTGGAAAATATCGTCAGACGGAAGGAGATGGTCGTCCTGGGGATGGAAGGTAGAGTTTCCAAAATGGAGTCCTGTGATCAAGGCAAAATCACGGGCCGTAAAACGAATGGTCCTCCCGCAAACCTGGAACCACGACTCATCCGGGGGGATTTGATCACCCTCCAATTGACGAGCAATCAAGTGATGTAGGGCAGTATTTGAACTCCCATTCCTCCTAACTTTAATCAAGCGCCCAGACCCCTCGGTCAAGCTCTCGATAGCTCGATCAAGAATAAATGAATTGCGGCCCATACTTCTTAATGTCTCAATGATCTCTTTAAATACCGCCTCCGTATGTAAAGATTCACTTGACGTGTAACAAAACGCAATGTAGGTCTCTTCCATACGCAACCAAATTGTAATATGGACATACAACTCATAAGAATGTGATAAAATGCTTAAGAGAACGAAAAAAATTACGCCAGACACGATCGCATGCACACGATCGATGCCCGTCGTGTGAAGACCATCGTGTGCCACACGACGGTTCACACGACGGGCAACGATCGTGTGCCTGCGATCGTGTGCAAGGCAGGAGCTTTTGCTCTTCTAGCACACGACGGCACACACGATCGACGACCGTCGTGTGTAACCATCGTGCCCACGAAAGACCATCGTGTACACGATGGTCTCATCTTCTTCAGCACGATTGTGGGAAGATGAACAACCGTCGTGGCACGATCGTGTGTGAATGAAAATACACTAACCGGCGGCTCATTGACGAATTGCTCTTCAGATGGAGTGTCACTAGGGGAACTTCTGGCGTCTTCAGATTCTCTGTGGTAGTCGGAGGTCGACATTTTCTGGCCGGCGAAGGGTTTCACGACGGGAGAGTTTTTTTGCAGAGAGGAGGAGAGTTTTTTGGCAGAGGAAAATATTGAGTTGTGGGACCATTTTTTTATTATTGTTTCGTTTTAATAATCTTCCTTTTTCTTTTTTAGTTTTTTTTTCTTTTATTGGTAGACTTTAAGGGTAATAAAGTCTTTTAACACATTTTGGTATCAAAAACTTATAGTTTTATGAATGGGGATATATAACTTGTTACTTTTATGCTTTGGTACTAAAAAAGAGAGATCCCTATTATAATCATACTGGTCGGTGGGAATACGAATTGCAAAAAAAAAAAAATGTAGGTTGATTTCGATTGCATCTTGCATGGAAAATCGATTTGCCGGTCTAATATAACTAAATAAAAATATATTACAAAATTCTCATCTATATTTAATAAAAAAAAAATGTAAAATCACTTGCGAACTTAATTTTTATTTTATAATAAAAATATAGTCATCACATAAAATTTCATTGGAGCTGCACTAGTATTTATATAATTCAACATTAAAAATTAAAAATATGTCATCTAAGTGTCGGGTTATATATTTTAGAAAAGGCTACGAATCCAGTATCTGTATTATGTCGCGTGTTGATCCATGCTTTGTAGCTACAACCGCTTGCAGAAAATCAAAACGAACCGGTCCAGCTTGTATATACATTTTGTTTATATTTTTTTACCTGTTGAGGACTGAGGGCCAAATAGACTTAGTTTTCTTCGCGTCTATAAATTTTCGACGCAGCTCCTCAGGCTGGGCTACAGTTTACCAGCTCTACCCCGCAACTGAGTTATGTTGAGTTGAGTCGAGTCAATCACTAAGACACCAAACTCGGTTCAAAATATTACTTCAATTTGTTTATGGTGGCAAATTGTTCGAGTCAGAACTAATGTGGCTTCTGAATCATGTAATTTGAATGGAGTATCGAGCAAGCACCAAGCTTATGACCTTTTTCACCTATTTTTATTTATTTTTAATTTTTAAGTAATTTCGAGTCAAGATCGAGTATTTCTTGAAATAATTTGGAGTTTGGTATACTATAATGAATATATACTAAAAATACTTCCTCATCCCACTGAGTAGTTTGCCATTTTTATCACTTAAGGGACTAAACTTTTAAGTGTTTCAAACAAGGGACTAAAGTTTAATCCATTTCATCCGTTAGGACTCCGTTAGTTTGGTTCCGTTAAGTTTTAACGGATTGATGACGTGGCCGTTAAGTGCCACGTGTCAGCATTTTATTGATCGGTAATAATAAAATAATAATAAAAATTTTCAGATTTTTTCTAATAATAATAAAATAATAACAAAAAATGTAAAAATCCGAAAAATTAAAATAAAAAAAATATGTATTTTTTAGAAAAATTGAAACTTTATTTTTTAAAAAAAAAAATCTGGAATATTAATATTAAAAATCTAATACTTTTATTTAAAGTTAAAAATAAAAATTAAATACAATAAAAAATTTCAGATTTTTGTAATAATAATAAAAATATAAAAGTCTTAAAAAGGTATAAGAAAATAAAAAAATCTGGATTTTTTTAAAAAAATGAAACTTTATTTTTTTCTCAATTTTTTTAAAAAAATCTGGAATATTAGAACTTAAAATCGGATGTTTTTATTTAAAATTTAAAAATAAAAAATAAAAAATTAAAAAATTTGTATCTAAAAAAAAGTATAAGAAAATAAAAAATCTGGATTTTTTTAAAAAAAATGAAACTTTATTTTTTTCTCAATTTTTTTAAAAAAATCTGGAATATTAGTACTTAAAATCGGATGTTTTTATTTAAAATTTAAAAATAAAAAATAAAAATTAAAAAATTTGGATCTAATTTATAAACTTTTTTTTTAAAAATCGAGATATTATTTTTCATAAATAAATAGAAAACTGGATCTAATTTTTCATAATATTAATAAATAAATATTATTTTACAAAAAATCTAAAAATCTAAAAAAACAAACTAAAGGTTAATTATAAATCAGATCCAAATATTTTTAATTTTTAATTTTTATTTTTAACTTTAAATAAAAACATTAGATTTTTAATATTAATATTCCAGATTTTTTTTTGAAACGGATTAAACTTAACGGAACCAAACTAACGGAGTCCCTAACGAGTGAAACGGATTAAACTATAGTCCCTTGTTTGAAACAATTAAAACTTTAGTCCCTTAAGTGATAAAAATGACAAACTTCAGTCCCTAGTAGAGCTATTTTGCCTAATTTATTTCAAACTATGATTTTGTCCTTACATAAAAGTCTACTTTGAGAATAAACCTTAATTTTAAATTGAAATTTATATAATATTCTATAAAATTAAAATTTTGTTATGTAAATTACAATATTAATAGATCAAAAAATTAAAAAATAAATAAATGAGAATATGATAGTTTAAAATGAGCTGTATATTCATTAATATTACTAAAGTTCAAAACTCTCACCTTAACCAAAATAAATTTTTTATGTAGAACAAAAATAGTAATATTTTTAATATGAAATTACAAATAAAAAAGGACTTTTCGGCATGAATGGTATATACCGATACCATATTCGAATTTTTATACATTGAGATTTTGTTAGTATTGATATACTATTAAAGTATCGATATTTTGGTATATACCAAAATTTAAGACATAATATCAAATATCAGTAAAATACATTTCAGTATTAGTGTTAGACCGAACAACCTTAACTATGATGAGTCCCAAAACCTGTTTACACAATATATTTTATAGGGACGTGTGCGTGCGTGTGTATAATTTATAAATCTGTTACAATTATGTTCATTAAATAAACCTTATTTTTAATTGAAATTTATATAATGTTATTGAAATGAGGGACATAAGCTTCTATTTATGATAAACATAAGCAATAAGTACAAACATCAATACTAGAATTTCATGGGCACATTAAGTACATGATTTATTACATATCCCTAAATTTTTTCCAACCAATTAAATTTATTTTATGTATCATTAGATCAAAGCCCTGCTGCTTGTTTGAAGAAATCTCCTCGCCATGCTGATTCTTCTACATTCGAGAAGTACACCTCCTCCGGATCACATGGTATCTGATAGTCCCATAAAAAGTTATTCGTATCATTGGAATGGCCCGACTCAGGCATGAAACTAGAAAGTACTTGATGTAATCCATCTTCGTAGTTATAATATGCCTGAACTTGATGAAGGTTCTCTCCGTAGCCGTCGGCCACCGTCATCGTCATCGGCCCTTGTCCTTGATCGTAATGATTATGATTTTGGTTGATGCCGACATTGATATTGTTGTTCTGAATTTGAAGTGGTTGAACATCTCCGATATTGTTATTATCTTCATAATTAGGTTGCGATGCCACAAGATTATTATTGACTTGATCCACATCGTCATCATCATCGACATCCTTTATTTTTTTGTTGTTTCTCTCGTATATCCGACAAAGGACCCAATCATCCAACTGCAACAATAAATGAAAAAAATAATTGTCAGAAAATAAAATAAAAGAAACAAAATAATATTGAAGATTATAAAAAATTGATTTAGAATAACAAAAAAAAAGTATATATATGTACCCTCATGTTATTACTACTTGGAGTCGTAGAAGGAGTATCGAGCGTGTACTCATGCATGATCCAGTTGGTCTTTTCTTCATCGGATTTATTTTTTCCATAATAGAAAACCAAGACCTTTTTCTTTCCAACTATTTTTCCGTTGGATCGGATTAGTTTATCACCTCCGGTTGCCTTCCACCAACCTATCCCTCCTTCTACCGATCGCTTTGGTCGATTTCCATTTGGATACCTCCGATCCCTCATAGTGAAGAAGTACCATTCTTTATTTCCAAGTGGAGAATAATTCTCTGCGCAGAAAAAAGAGAAATACAGAAAAAGACAAGTTTTAAAAACAAAAAATTTTATAATTTTATTGAATACAAAAAATTAATAGAGATTACTAATATTAAATATCAAATAAAGATTTAAAAGCGCTGTATAATCCAATTTCTTATTTTATGAAAATACACCATATGATCAATCGTTTGTATGTAAACCTGATTATCAAAAAGAAAAAAGATAAAGACTATATATATATATATATATATATATATATATATATGAGATCAAGAAATTAAATAACCTGTGAGATATTTGGGAGTAAATTTATATAGATTAACTTCACTAATCTCTGCAACTGGGATCGGCTCATTGTTCATCTTCTTCCTTAGATAACCAATAATGAGTTCCTTGTCCGTCGGCATAAAACGATACCCCGGTGGATAACAAGGGATACCTGCACTCGACTTTGATGCACGGTTTTGCCGATTACTAATCATGACAATATTATTATTATTACTACTACGAGTAATATTTTCCATAGCTGATTGATCCATCAATATTTTCAGGGTTTAGAACAGTGTCTCTCCTTTATATATATAGTGTGCTTTAGAGCCACATTTGAGACAATTTAGGACCTTGTCCAATAAGAAATAGATTTGGATAATTGAAAGCTTATCTCTTTGATTATCTCTTGATAAATCCGTTGATTCCAACCCTTTAAATTAACCCTAAAGCTGCCAATTATTTCTGCAGCTGTTGCCAAATATGCCATTTTAGGCATAAATACAAAAACGACCCCTGAGTTTCGTGGTACTTACAATAAAACCCACAGAACTTTCAAAATTACGATTTCTTTTGTTTCATCTTATATTTTCCCCTTCATGCGTTGCTTTTAGTTTTGTGATGTTATTTGTTAATATACATCTGTTGATTCTGAGAAACTGTGTTTGTGTGTGTCCTGGATCATGCAAAGTTAATTACAAGAAAGCCCAAAAAGTTTGTGGTAATTATAGGAAAACCCAAAAGAGTTCGAAATTACAAAACGAAAAGATTAAGGTTTGTTTTGTCAATTTTTAAGGATTTGTCGGTTTTCCTCAAACTGGGTACCAGTTATCCTATATTTATTTTTAGGGAAAATTCTATAAAAACCACTATATTTTGCATTTTTTCGGATTAAATTATTTTTATGTTAATCACTAAAAGTTTGTTTTTATTTTTAAAAACCACCCTAACCGGGAATAAGAGGTTTTCCAAGTTACAAAGCCGATGTAGAATTTTTTTTATTAAAAATAATAATTATATGACATTTTTTTATTAAAAATAATAATTACATGGCATTTTTAATTAAAAAAATTGCTAATTAAGTGGCTTTTAGACCAAATTTCATGGAAACCACTATATTTTGGATTGGTCATTCCATATATATTCCAATTAGATGAACAACACAATGTAACAATTATAAAATCATCCTCTGTTCCATGAATAATCAAACGATGATATCAATTCAAATTTTATAAATCATTTTCTGCTTCGATTTTGAAAAACAATTTCAAAAATCGCTTGCAAAATCGGTTTTGAGCGGCTTTCGAGTTTTGAGTAGTTTAGAAGAACGACGAAGGTAGTGTGTGGGGTTTTAGGGATTTTCAAACGTAAATCCACTTAATTATTATTGTTGGTCTAAAAGCCACTTAATTAACAATTTCTTCAATTAAAAATACCACGTTATTATTATTTATATGAGAACCTGGAAAATCTGTGATACCCGGTAAGAGTGGTTTTTTAAAAATAAAAACAAACTTTCAGTGGTTAACATAGAAAATATTCTTTCATGGTTAATCCAAAAAATTGCAAAGTATAGTGGTTTTTTATAGAATTTTTACTTATTTTTATATCTATATATATTGCACTTTTGGTCAACATGTTTGAGACCTTGAAAGTTTTGGTCCCATAATTTACAATTTTAGTCCCAACATTAAAAAAAATTGAACACAATATAGTGAAAGTGATTCTCCAAAATCAAAATCACCCCACTCTCTCAGCTTTTAGATTTTGATGGATCTAGAATGAATGATGTCTCTATACTAATTATCGGTTTCATTGATATTGACTGCTTTTACTTAATCTAAGCGATTCTAGTCATTACGAGATGAAACAGTCGAAAAGACGTCCCGGGGGCGAAATCGGTCGAAAATAACGCCTGGACGAAATGGGTCGAAAACGACGTCTCGGCCGAAAAGAAAATGTCCAAAGGGCGAAACGAAATAAAAGTCGTCCTGAGCGAAACGGGTCGGAGATAAGTCTTGCGTAAACCGGTCTAAAGTATCGTTTCAGGGTGAAATAGGTCAAAAATGATGCTCCTCTGCTATAAGAGTCGAAAATGACGTGTCAATGCGAAACAAGTTGAAAAATTAATTTTTCATATGACTAAACAGACTGAAAATTAAATTACTGATCTAAATGGCCGAAAATCACGTCTCAAGGCTAAATGATATCGTCACGGAATTAAACGAATGAAAATAAGTGAAAATATAGTTTAAGAAAATGGTGTGCATTTACTAAAATAAGAAATTAAATATTGTATATTCATTAAAATGGACTTCCCGAATTTGACAAATGAAGTAAATTTTTGTATATAATTGTAGAAAATAGGTAGCCAGGACGAAAAATGTTCCTTTTTGTTTTTTTGGGTTGTTATTAGACAAGTCAATTATTTTCTTTAACATTGTTTGGACAGTCACAGAGGAAGGCAATTGTATAATTTCACTAATTTTTATTTGTTGGCAGTATTTTACGACACTTTTTTATAAAACATATATATATATATTGATTTAAAAGATTTGTGCGATGTGTCAACTAATAGATATATCTGTATTCATATTTTTTAGAATAAAAATTGAGAATATCAAATTTGCAGCCAATTTTTAAACGAATTAGCTTTTAAGGAAATTGTTTTAGTGAACTAAATTTTATTTAAAACCTTAAAATAACTTTAGTCATAATCTCAGCAATAGAAGTTTGAAGATTCTTAATCAAATAAATTATCTATGATAAGTTGAGATACATATTATACTCATACTGATTGATAAAATACGAGTTGAAACGGGTACTAATATGTAATTGGATCAAACAATAAGGGGTACTTTATATAATTCGCCCTTAATATAACATCCAAAATACAAAATTCGAATCCATTAATGTAAAAAAAATTATATTTTATGCTTTATATATATATATATAGTGGCGCGTTCTATGCAGTACCAATTTTTAGATGCGATTTACAGTACTAATTTATGCATGAGTTTTGTACTAATTATGCATGAAATATATGCATTTCATGCATCAAAATTTCAATGTATTAAAATATGCAATATATGCATCAAAAATATCGATGCATTAAAATATTAGATTATAAGCATCAAATTTTTGTGAGAATTAATGCATTGAAATTTTGATGCACGGAATGCATATATTTCATGCATAATTAGTACAAAACTCATGCATAAATTAGTACTGTAAATTACTGCATCTAATATTGGTACTGCATAGAATGCGCCCATATATATATATATATATATATATATATATATATATATATATATATATATAGGGATAGGTTCAGGTAGAAAAGCTTTTTTCTGTAAGAAATAAGAATGATTTTGGGCCTTTGATCTTTGGTGATCAATGGCTGCGATTTGGTCACGTTGTGCTAAGAATTTAGCCTAAGTGTGCTACGCGGAATATTTTTGTGGGGATATATTTGTAATTATACAGATTGTATGTTTGGTATTTCCTATAATCATGGGATTTCATATCCCACTTTCCAATCTCTTCCCAACATGTAAGCCGCGATTTTGTTTTCTCTTTCCTCCATCATTTTATCTCTTTCCTCCATCCTTCATCCTTCCTCCATCATTTATACCCTAATTTCATACAGTAAATTGCCGCAAATATAATCCCTACATTCAGCTTTGGTTTTTTGTCTTGTTTCTCTAAACTGCAGATAACTTCTCGTCAGTTCAATTCGGAATTATGGTTTCTACAGGTATTTTTTTTGTTCATTGTTTGTTCTTATTTTTGTTCGTTTGTTCGTATTCAATTCAACCAATTTGGTAATATTTTTGTTTGTTTGTTCGTTCTTATTCAATCAATGTTCAGTTATACGCAGTTTTTTCGCTGGTATTCAAAATAAATTCGTTGAATTTTTTTCGTTCATTTATTTCATATTTTTTCATTGAGTTATACATATTTTTATTCCAATTCAATTTTTATTTGCTAATTTCGTCAGTATTTTCTTTCTTCAGTCGTTTGATATTTATTTATCTCGTTTAGTTGTACGTGGTTTTTTTTCGTTCACTGTTTTTTTGGTCTTATTTTTTTTAATATATAGCAATGCATTACAACCCTAGGTGAAGGATATTTATGTTGCACTCTTGAACATATCTGTAGCACTTTTTATGTTTTTTATTGGCATTCATTTCTGTTTTGGCTGAAGGCTTTATGTGTTGGCACCTTTGACAACTCGATGATATTTATGATTTTTTTTGCCATTGCATTGTGTTTTAGTTGAAACTTTCTTGGCATTGAATCTTTGTCTTAATTGTAGGATGTTTCTTTTTGCACTTTCGCACAACTCGGTAGCACTCTTTTTGTTAGTTTTGGCATTTATTATGTTTCTGAGAATGCCATAATTTATATTGACTCTTTAGCATAGAATCTTTACGTTCTGCACGTAATATGTTTTCTGCTTGCATATTAAAAAATTTTGTTGTTTAATTGAGTTGTTATTTTTGAATTTTCAGCGGGGGGAAGTACGTCGGAAGATGTCACCAAATTTATTAATTGTACCTTCTTGCAAAGAAGGTATGAAACCTTACTTGGGTAAGGTTTTCCAGAATTTGAAAGAGGCGGAAGTTTTTTATAAGGATTACGCTTCTGATTGTGGGTTTCAAGTGCGCAAGGCAACGACTGTCAAATCCAAAGACAAGAATATTATTTGGCGGTATGTGGTATGTAACAAGGAGGGATCAAAGAACGTTGCCAATAAAGTACTTTCTAGTAACAAAAAACGTTGTAGCACTACACCATAGATTGGCTATAGCAACCAGATTTCAAAAATTTCATCAGAAAACGTTGCTATTGATAGACCAGCTCGGATATATTGCAATGCATTTATAAAGTGTTACAATTGAAGCGAAAAAGTTGGAAATAGTGCAAAATTTACATTCTATTGCAACAATTTAAGAATTCGTTGCTGTACATAGAAATTTGGGGCCCAAAATTTAGGCGGGTACTAAAGAAATTGAGCGGGCTTTTGAAACATTAAAACACTAACCACATTATTTCAAACCCTCGCCGCTCCCTCAGCCCAAACCCGCCACCTAACACTCACCTCGAAAGCAACTCACCACATATCCGGCGACTACATTAGGGTTTATCCACACTACTCTATTCACGCGACATTTCTCTTCAAGGCACACCGATAGTGAGAATGATGACGGCGACGACGAAGATAATGACAGTGACGGAGAAGAGGAAGAGAATGACAGTGGAGGAGAAGAGGAATCTGTGAGTAAAAACGAAAGCGTCGTTTTATCAGCTGAGGATAAGGAAAAAGATGCTGCTGAAATCGGCCCACCTCTCTTTCTCGCTTCCTCTCTCTACTCTTTTGCTATCAGCCTCCGCCACCAGCTCTACCGCTTCAACATCCTCCGCAAACACAGGCAATTCTCTTCAAATTCCATATATCCTCTATTTTTTCATGCTTTACATTCTTTGGGTTTCTCTTTTGATTTTGGGATTAATGTGGTTGGAAGTTGAAATTATGTTACCGGTGATGGTATAAGGCTGCCGGTGCCGGTGATTAGTGTTGGGAATTTGACGTGGGGAGGCAATGGCAAAACTCCGATGGTGGAATTTCTGGCATCCTCATTCGCTGGTGATGGAATTTCACCTCTCATTCTTACTAGGGTATTTTACTCTACCGTTTGGTGATAAAGTTAATTACAAAATTACCCCGAGGTTTAGCTTAATTACGAAATAGAATTCCAGTTATCTTATACAACAATAATTGTTTGCACCCTCAGTAGGAGTATTTATTTATAAGTTAATATCAAAATTTAATGTGATAATATTTGTAATTTTAATAGATAAGTGTTTTTTTGGTATTTTCTTTTGTAATTAGATTAACCTCATGGGTGATTCTTGTAATTACCCCTTATTTTTATTTTACAGCAAACAGATTGAAGCATAGTTGATGTCGGTTAAGTTGATGACATCTACATACATTCTGCAAAATATTGTTATCTGTTTCAGGGTTATGGTGGTTCAGGGTTAACGAACAGTTCAAAAGTCGCTGATATTACCTGTTTTTTTTTCTTAAAACGAGTCCAGTTAGTTGATAAAATAAAACACATGGGATCACTAAAGCTTAAAAACTTGTACCTTTACCTAACTTAAAAACACATGGTGATGTCTTCCATTTACTATTTGTTCATTAGTATGGTTGTTTAAAATTGTGCCTATGCAATTTGGGAAGTACATTTAATGGGAAATAGTCAACAACAGCAAAAAACAGGAATCTCTATGTCCAGATTTCTCTTATGGCTAGTTGGTTCTTCTGTAGGAATAACATCTCTGTTTTCCTGTCTACATTTTGGGTCTGTATATAATTGATGAGATGCTAGTTGTAATTTATTCTGCTACTTTTGATTTAACTTTTGAAGAAATATTACGAGCAATATTTCCATGGTGTTGATTTATCTATATTTCTTTTATGCTCTATTTTTTTTCTTTCTGTTGGAAGGTGATGGCTCGTTCTTCACCAATGGATAAGCATACACTTGTTAAACATTTGCGAACCACTTTTTTCGTGAGATCGCATCGGAATTTGTCTAACACCGCCATAATCACTTGCCGGTTGTTTATGTTCTTTATATTCTTGATGGTCGGCATTAGGCAAACACCATGCCTTAACATCATCAAGTGCACTTCAATGCAGTACTTTTTCTCTAGTTATTAATTTACTGCTTGTTAAAATATCTGACTAGATGGCCAATTGTTACTGGATAATTTGCTTTAAGTCTTTGTCTTGTCTTTTTGAAGTGTATGAAGCGAATCTTTGGTGATTCTGACCGATTATATAGGTAAACTTTTTTCATCTAGTTCATATATGTAAAATGTTACAGTTTTTTTCCTTTTCCATAGTTTCATGTGGGGAGAAGCAGGAGTCTTAACTCCGTTATGTTTTTCTGTCGTGTATGGCCGCAAACGGATTAGTACATTATTCACTTGATTCTGCTGTTTTTTACATTGCGGTCATCGCCTTTGGCCTCCGTGTTTTAGGCTTAACCTTGCAAGTTTTTCTTCACCGCCTAGAGTACAAATTAATACTAATAAAAAGATTCATGAAGTCACTATTTTTGGATGTGTGGTGTCACGCAACTTGTAACCTTTTCTTTTTCCTTTTTCCATTTGCAAGTTTACCAAGTTCAATACTTTGATGTAAAATGACAAGAGATTCGTAACTTTTTTCCCGAACTCGTAGTCAATTTCTTCTTCATGCAAGTATGAAAAAGAAAAAAGTAGGAGTGTATCACTTGTCTAATAACGTATATGTGCTGTTCTCAAACCTCTCTTCCTAAATATTAAACCAAATTAAGCTTCATACGTTTTTACGCCGTGTATGGCAACTTTGATTAGTACATTATTCACTTGATTCTGCTGTTTTCTGTCGCAGTCATCCACCACTGGCCTCCCTTGTTTTAGGCTTAACCTTGCAAGTTTTTCTTCCACCACTGACCTCCCTTGTTTTAGGCTTAACCTTGCAAGTTTTTCTTCACCACCTAGAGTAAAAATTAATAATAAAAGATTCATGAAGATTCTTGTTTTTGGATGTGTGATGTCACGCAACTCGTAACCTTTTCTTTTTCCTTTTTCCATTTGCAAGCTTACCAAGTTCAATACTTTGATGTAAAATGACAAGCGATTCGTAACTTTG